>CM026284.1:15726105-15922407 GCA_014851415.1 Cnaphalocrocis medinalis | reverse complement strand
ACGTTCTGTTTCGATTTAAACTGAATAAAGATTTTTTGGTTTTGAAATTTTTGAACAATTATCTCGTGCTAGTTTAAATACCCAAAGATTTTTTTTCTTCCTAACCTTCACAACTTCTTCCTCTTGGACTGTGTTTAATTGATGATATAAAACTAAAAAAAATATGACGCATATTTCTATAAATTCTACCATCGATAATTGGCCGAGCACGATCGTGATTTTTCAATACGCCAGTGCGGATGAACACTACCCTGTGGTTGAGCGACTTTTCTAGCAGTGCGCAGTTTATCGCTTTAAAAGTTGACCCGAATCCCATCACTAGCTCAGGGGTCGAAGGTCGACCAGCGACCTGTTGCTCTGGAGGGACCATATTTTTTATTGCTCAACAGTTTTTAGATAAGCTAGGGAGGGTCCCGATGACATACGAGTTTAGTTTCCTTTGTTATTTAACTTTTTAGGGTTACGATTTACTGGTTTGACTATACCTCGGAAAATGGTTTTTATTGTATCTATTTGTGTTGGCTTTCTAATCCGTTCCACGCCTCGTGACTATACTCCCTGAGGCCCATGGCAAATTATTAACATAGGGCATCCCGGCTTAGGTGCAAAGTCTTGTTAAAATGTTAGGTTATTTTTGAGCTCGCAGCCTCTTGGGCCCGGGGTCCGCTTGGGTTGGGGCCCCGTGTCATTTTACCAGCCCTGCTTCCCTATTGTTTCGTCTTCCCTATTCGAGCGCATTTGACTTCGGCAGCCAAGCTCAACATACGCGGAGTCTCAAAATAGTCCTCAAAATCTGTGGTCTTTTGACTAGGGAGGGAGGGGGCGGGGGGGATTGGGCCCCGGAGGCGCTTGTGACCGTGATCATAGCCACCTCCTTGATCCCAGAAAGTGTTGGTCATTTGGCGTAGCTCTGCAGAAGTAGAAAGTGTGACGTCAGAGTCCATTTGATGATGTAGGTGGATGATTTTTATCCAAATTAAATGAGAATTATAATATCCATTGATATTATTATCATAGGTACCTACGTTACGGCAGTTTTGCCAGCGTATAATAAAGTCGGGATTTAATAATGAGCTTCTGGGTTCATCATTTCCTTGGAGATTGCTTCTATATAATTAATATTAGAAATCATAAACGTTTAAATTAAATCTTTGAGATTAAAAACGATGTTCCTAAAGCAATACTTTTATAAACGTTGAAATTGTAATTTGCTCACGCTCCAGACTTTGAAGGTACAATACTGTGATACCAAGGCCTCACAGAAGAACAGTGAAGCGCCTGCGCTGTGATTTGTAGAGTGAGTGCGGGTACCAGAGGTTCAATTGGGGGGAAAGGGGGTTAAAAGTTGGCAGCACACTTGTGACTCTACTGGTGTTGCATGTGTCTATTGGCGGTGGTAATCGCTTACCATCAGGTGATCCGTCTGCTCGTCTTCCACCTATCACATAAAAGAAATCGCTACAAGCTATGAGACCACCTTGCCGTACCTACTGTCTTATTGTTGTTAACTATTACCTTTATTTCGATTTTGTGCAATAAACAAATCTACTTATCTAACACTGTGCCAGCAGACACGACTGACCAAATGACGCATTTGGTAGTGACCCTGTCTCATGCGCCAAAGGTCGTGGGTTCGATCCCCACCCTAGACAAACATTCGTGTTTTTTCAGTGTCTGGGTGTTATATACCTATGTATTTAAGAATTGTATTTGTGTTTCCTCTGTTGTCTGATATCTGTAACATAAGTGCTTAAGCTACTTAGTACGGAGTCAGGTCAATAATTATGAGGTGTTGTGTAAAAAAACCGTTTAGACATCCATAACAGCTCTGTCGAAACAATACGATCGAACAACTCATATTTAAGTCCTATTTGAACCGCTTAGCTGGAAACAGTCGAATATCCGTGAAAAGATGAAGCTCTCGACAAAAATGTATCTTTTATTATCAGATACTGTAAAAAGATATGCGAAAAGGTTCGGATTGAAGGCCGAATGGGTAATAAACGAAATACATCTCGTGTATACTTTTCCCGGGTATATTTTTTTTATAGTATAGGAAGGCAAACGAGCAAGCGGGTCACCTGATGGTAAGTGAACACCGCCGCCCATGGACATCAGCTACACCAGAAGGAGTGCGGATGCGTTGCCGGCCCTTTAGGAAGGTATAGGCTCGTTTCTTGAAGATTTGGATGTCGTACCGTGTTGTTTGGATGTGTTTTATGTGATAGGTAGCAGATAAGCAGACGGATTACCTGATGGTACGCGATTGCCGCCGCCCATAGACACCTGCAACCCCAGCGGAGTCACACATGCCCTACCAATCGTTTAACCCATTTTGTCTCTTTCGGTCACACACAGCGCGGGCGCTGCTTCGCTCTGGTCTTCTGAGACAGTAGTTTCACTCCGGTCAGACGGCCCATTCATGCCGAAACATAGCTTTCCCACGATTAAAGATGTATGTAACAAAGATAAAAAAGCACGATTACCGGTATGATATTCTCCTAACAGGCCGGCAACGGAGGCCCTCCTTACTTACTCCGATAGCTCAACTTATTTTGGATCGTTAAACCATCGGAGTAAGTAAGTATGTGAATGAATGAACGATATGAAAAACTCACGAGACCGTTAGTTCTACTCAACAATAAATATTGTCCTACACGCGTACACTGTGTAGCAATAAAAAGCGTTCACACAGAAATGTTCGTAAAACAGCCAAATCGCGACGAATTATTGCCAAGTCCTCCGATGCCGATGAAATACGCGGCACCACGGGTGTAAGTTAGAAGAGAAGTGATTTCCTTTCTGTAATAAAACTAGTGGCCCGCCCTCACTTCGCTTCGGGACCGTAATCAACCAATAGATGGCGCTGTGTCCAATTACATCGCGCAAGTGTTTCGTGTTTTTGGTTTACCTATAAGCCTTGTCGTTGTCTATAGAAGTTATTTCTTTATAAATAGTATAGATAGATGTGCGGCATGAAGCCGTTGTAGGCCTCCCATAGTGTGCAGAGTCGATCTGATTTCGCTTTGCTTCGCCGAGTGAGTGACGATGCCGAAGACACCCCTAATTGGGGCTAATCTAGCCTACCATGTCACTCAGCGGGAGAAAAAGCGCACGTGACAGATATTCTATTGCCGTTCATAGACAACATCGTTATCTACCACGTATACCCCAAAAAAAAAAACGGATGGAAATAGACGACTTGGTAAAGATCACAGGAATAAATAACTAAACACACACACACACAGGAATAATAAGGAATAAGGGTGTTACACAATGTATGGTTTCTTCAAGAAAGTTAAATCAATTTGTAGGATTTTTTACATAAATATATATTTTAGATAGTCTGTAGAGTCACAATGCTAGAATGCCGCTTAAAAGATTCGTCCGTTAATAATTGGCCGGGCTACCTATCAAGTATTATCGACTGTGGAGACAAATTGTACCTGACCCGACTGTAGGTCTCATCATACCACAAGCCTTTTCTTCTATACCACGTTTTAAGCATTAAATTTCCCAACGATGCCTTTTTTGTGCCTGACAAATGACGGACTTGTCCAATTGCAGAACTTTTTCTTTGTAACTTGCACCATAGACGAAGGAATAAAGTGGTGTATTATGTCCTCTTGTCCCGAGCCAGAAACTGCCTTTCCATAAGGCAGTAAAGGGCCCCCCCCCCCCCCCCACCAACCTAATGAATGGAATTCAACCTGTTTAATGACGTAGTAAATTAATGTCCCTGCGTTCCACTTTCTTTGTCCGCCAGTGAGTGACGACGTGATATTTTGGCCTTTTTTGTGACCGGCGGGAAATAATAAAAAAATAAATATAAAAATCTATCAATAATGTTAAGTATTACTAAAAGTGGTCGTTTGTAGCAATAATGAACTTTATTGTTCCTTGTCACGTGTAAAAAAAATGTATTCCATCTCGAAAAATACAATGTACTTGCATCTAAGTTTGTAGAGTCTTACTTTCTTAAAAAATTGTCGCGACAATCAGCGTAAATAGGTTGGCGGCGCTAGTTTCGACAATGTAGCTCCTTAAAGTGATTCATACAGTTCAGATGCAAACTCCGCCAAAAAGTGTTAGTAGAGTTTTTGATTTTCATCATCTACTTTTGCTGTTGACGGTACGGCTACTTACACGTACAAGTTGTAGCCAAGTCAAATATTTGGCGCTCGATTAGCCGCCGGTTAACTCTTAACTGGTACAGTCTGAACGAGGACCCAAGTTCGGAACAAAGGCAACTTTGCCCGTCAGGGGTAACTTAAGCCGAGTTACCCCGAATATTTTGATGCTTTCTAACTTTGGCAGCGGCTCGAACATGCTGTCCCTTTCTAGCCAACTTTTAGATAAATAAGTAAATAAAATTAATATCCTCCACCTGATGGTAAGCGATTGCCGCCGCCCATAGACACCTGCAACATCAACCTGCTTTTCAACCGTGGGAGAGCCACGCTTCGGCGTGAGGCTCTAGCGGAGTGATACCACGGCCTCACAGAAAATCGGCGTGAAGTAGCTTACGCTATGTTTCGTCGAGTATGTGAGTCTATCGAAGGCCCAATTGGGGGGAAAGAGGGTTAAAAGTTGGGAGTGCACTTGTGACTCTTCAAGCGTTGCAGGTGTCTGGGCGGCGGCAACCGCTTACCATCAGGTGATCCGTATGCCCGTCTGCCACCTATCATATAAAAAAAATCAGTAGAGTCACAAGTACGCTTGACCCCCGATTGGGCGCAGAAAGTAGTGACAGACTCAATGGACATTTTCTTTTCTTTTGTGCCTGTCAATCTCATATTTGGATCTCACGGCCGCTTACCATCAGGCGGAGTTAGGTCACCTTGATTGTCCTCAATATTTATATTGAGGACAATTCTTTTTAAAAAAAAAAGTAAAAAAACTAAAACCCAACTACGACAAAAAACGACGCTAAAAAAGTATAAAACAAGCCTGCGTTGTCAGTTTACAATAATGTCATACAATACTATTATGAAGTATGCAATATTCACTATGTAGAGAAAAATTTTCATGTTTGGAAATTCGCAGTCACACGTTGTCAAAGTGCTACGGTAGATAGGTACGTATATGAACGTGTGACTACGCTTCCTCCTCGCTTCTTCCTCCTTTTGCTATGCCGTAGTCGGGTAAAAAGACGCTGCTTCACCCTGGTCGTCTGTGAGGCTGTGTCTTCCATGGACGACTGTTGCTCATCTGCTACCTATCACATAAAAATACGTATTCAACAGCTCAGAGCCCCTTCATTTCTAATATTTTTTTCTTATATATTTTTCTAAACCTAATGCGGTAAGTGTGTGAAATCTTGTGCCAATATTTTCCAAGGCACCTTATTTTCGTATACTACGAAATCTTGCTCATTTTTCTCCCCTTATCTTAAATGCAGACTTGACTGAACTGCCACAGAGATGCGATTGCAACAGGTGGTCATGATGTTTTGCTATTAAATTGGATTTCAAGAATAAATCAAGTACCATGTATACAAATCTATCAATTTACTACAATCGATTCTCATCTTTATCTCAAACAAGTTTGGTTCAATATCAATTGAGGTTTGGCAGATTGTAGCAATGTGACGTGTGGGGGTGTGTATAACTAAGTAATAATTTAACAGCCCAATGTACATATTAATTATGCACTGTTTTCGGTAGTGCCTTCATTAATGGTGTTTGATGTTTCGCGTTACAATGGTAAAGGTCACAGACTGATGGCACGCGGCGTCATCTGCTCCGGTTATGTTGTGAATCTTCTCAATTGGAAAGAAAATGTATGAACTAGTATTTAACTTTGATGCTATAAAATTATTACGTATTGAATTCGGCTCTTATCTTGTAGGTTTTTCAATTGCTTTGCAGTTGTTATGTTTGCCCTTATCATCAATTACCTATTAAAATAGTAATCCTATGCACACGTACTGTTCTTTTCTATTCTATTCTATTTATAAAGAGATAACTTCTATAGACAACGACAAGGCTTATAGGTAAACCGAAAACACGAAACGCTTGCGCTATTAGTTCATTTTTGAATTACGGCGAAATTAAGCGAAGTGAGGGCGGGCCACTAGTATATCAATAAAATAAAATACCTGAACCCTTGGAGGATTTTTTAAGCGAGTTCTTTACCCAAGAATGAAATTTGGAAGCGTAGTCGCAATTTAATGGCGCATTGTCGCCAAATTGGCACAGGCCTGCTTGGATAAATTATCGCGGCGCAAAGTGGCGCTTTTTTAATTATTTTCCAAACTAATCGCCGGTCTGGGGGAGGAAGGGCTTGCCTCAGCTGGTGATGGCCAATTTGGAGGTGACGTGGATAAACATGACGGAAGTAATTAATGGTGCGACTGACGGTACCCGGTGTGCGTGAAAATCTTAGAATAAGAGTTAATATTCTAAGATTTTGGATTCAAAAACTACAAGATACAATGAAATATTTGATTATTATTTATATGACCCGTTTGGCGCAATGGCTTGAGCGCCGGTTGAGACGCAAGGGTCGCGGGTTCGATTCCCATACCAACACAAATGTTTGTTGATGAAACATATATTTGTGTTGGGTCTGGGTGTATGTGGTTCCTTCGTTGTTTCTGGTTTCCATAGTACAAGGGAAAACCTTAGTTTGGGACCATGACAATGTATGTGATGTTCTCTCAATTTATTTAATTTATTGAGAGCTTGCCTGTGAAAAGTGATATAAGGTATTATTCTTATTCTTCCTTTGTCTATTGTGACACGAATCAATCATACAAACCGTCATAATTATTTTTATTTCGGGAGACACGTTCGGGTTGCTGATACATTTGACACTAAGCGAGTGGGTACGGTTTGCCAATTTGGGTACCGATTAGGAAGCTTAAAGTGCACCTACGCTTTTGATTTCTATAGAGTTATTATTCTAAGGTGAAAATACAATAGTTTAGTGTTTTTCGGAAATTATAAAACAATACTAATGGAGATGGAGTGACGATCTGCGCAGGATAGCTGGTAAGAGCTGGATGCGAGTAGCGAAAAATCGATCTAAGTGGCGAATATTAGGAGAGGCCTACGTCCAGTAGTATCTTCTATACTATTTATAAAGAGATAACTTCTATAGACAACGGCTTATAGGTAAACCGAAATCTTGAAACGCTTGCGCGATGTAATTGGACACAGCGACATCTATTGGTTCATTTCTGAATTACGGTCCCGAAGCGAAGTGAGGGCGGGCCACTAGTATAAGTATATAATGAAAAAAATACTCTATCTAGGCATTAAACTCGGCACACTCACTTGAAATTGGCAGAATTAAGTAAATCTATACAGTTTTGTCGTACTACTTACATAGGTACATTATTAATATGTTTTGTAGGAAATGAAGGCAAACGAACAGGCGGGTCGCCTGATAGAAAGTTACCAAAGCCCATTGGGATGAAAATGAAATAAAATCATAAAAACAAACCTTCATATAATAAAAAAAAAACAATATAAAAATAAAATCTCTGTCTGTTCTTTTTAAAAGGCCCAACGAAAACAATATTTGAAAAGCTTTTCAAACCAACCATATTCCTATAAATAGTAATTTTAGATTCTGCCACTCTCAGAGACGTCATTTAACGTTAATGCTAATTATCTTAGTTGTGGATAGTTAAACACTATTAAAATAAAGATCAATATGTTTAGATAAGTGACAATTAAGGTTTAATTAAGTTCTCTGAGTGCGGCAGTTAAACCCTTATCTATATTCATTTTTTCACTTAGATGTCATAGGATTAACTTTTACTTTTTTTTATTAAACTATAAGCCAACGCTTGACCACAATCGCACCTGATGGAAAGTGACGATGAGGTCTAGGATGTGTACAGTCGAGTTCAAAAATATGTTTTGGTACACTTTAGGACCTTGTCACAATACATATTTATAAGAAAGTGGAATTCGTTTTCTTATACATATGTACTGTGACAAGGTCCTAAAGTGTATAATATTTTTGAACTCGACTGTACGCGTTTGCCTAGAAGATGCCTGCAATTTATTTAAATAGTTTGATCGTATTCGGATTTTACTGTTGAAAGGTGTCCAATTTTGAAAAATGGTGATTCACAATACTGGAAGTTTACGTCTGTGTATTCTTCTTCTGGGTACAGGAGAAGGAACCTGAAACCAACAAATATCATAATATGTTTATAATAATGCACCTTTTGGTAGGACAAGAGCACAAATAATGCAGGAATGTTTAAAAAAATGTTTCTCCATTTTAGCATAGGTTATTTATTTAAGTTACTAGTTGTTACCCGCGACTTCGTTAGCGTGGAAAAGTATCTTTGGGTAGCATTTTTAACCCCCCCCCCCCCCTTTTTTTTTGAACCCCTTACAACCCCCTTTGTGCAATAAAAAGTAGCCTATGTTCTTTATGAGGGTCTATTCCATCTGTATACCAAATTTAATTTTAATCCATTCAATAGTTTTGGCGTGAAAGAGTAACAGACAGATTTACTTTTGCGTTACTTTTGCATTACTTTTGCATTTATAATATTAATTAGGATAACCATGTCAGCTAATTTTGACTTGTGTCTTTACAGTCAGTGAATTCGTGAATCAATTTTGCGTGGCATATAATCTGGGCACAGGAGTGCTTCCGCCAAGTAGAGCTTCATAATTTATCTTACTTTTCCATCGGTATCCTGTCCGTGAAGAGGCGCATTCTGCTGGTGAATGGAAGGGCGAACACCTGTGCAGCGTTTATGTGCTCCACCACGTCATACGCCCACTCTGACAGCTCGTACTCTCTCTCTGAAATCATAGATAGATCGATATACTTTACGACACAAATTTTACAACTTAAGAACTAGAGTAAGAGCATTTCATCATCATGATTAGCCTGTATTTTTAAGCCACTGCAGGGCATAGGCCCCCGTGCTCGCCATTCACATCGGTCTTGTGCTATCCTCATTCAAGACTTTACCACCGCTATGCATGTTTTCAAGATCTTTTAGTTTTTTTTACAACTTTTACAAGATTTTTTCAATTTGTATCAGTTGAAAAGTTTTAAACCTGAAACGTCTTCAGTTTGTTATTTGTTGAAGTACCTATGTGATAATTACGTGAAAGTTCTACAGTGTGATAGCTTAGGACTGCAAACCGTGCCTACCAATAACAAAGCTGTGAAGATGGTAGTGAATACGAGTACTATTAACAACTTCTAAAAGTGTTTTGTAGGTTTACTGAGTAATGAAGTAATGGTAGATAATATTTTTACTGGAGGTGCATATCAAATAGTCACCTTTTGACATACCAATGAGTTGGATGCCTTCCAAAACTTTAAACGGATCTGAAATTATTTATTCTGACTTTTATTCAGCAGGACAAAAAAATACAAAAAATATATATTTACTGAACATTAATGTATGTAACAGCTGATTTTTATTTTGCTTATTCGGATGATTTAACATGCTAAAGGGGCTTTTGAGTTATCTATTTATCCTTTCGATTGTTGCTGTCAAAATGTAAATTTTCCGTGACTGTTGGAGCACGATTAGGGACTTTCAGCAGACAGGGTTTTTGAGTACCTACTTACTAATTTTGAAAGTGAGGTCTAAAAATAAGTACCCGATTTTCTCTAAATCTAGTCATTTGAAACGAGCGGTGACGGGTGGGATATTTTCAGAATGACGTTTAGCTCGCTTTGACGCGAGTCCACCAACCAGACCAGGTCTCGTTGTGTTGGGCTATGCCTTCGGACACTAAAATAAGACTAAGATAAGACTTACGGTCCTCTTTGGACAACAACTTTAAATCTGTCAAGTCGGGAATATCCAAGATGACGTCAAGCCCCTCTTCTCCCAGCAGCATGTAGACTTGGCTCTTCTTCTTCTTCAGCTCGTACGGGTACACCACTTGGATACTAGCTGAAAATGTTAAGAGGATATAAGATAAATTCATACTAAAAGAAATAAGGCAGGGGTGCCACAGGGCAGTAATCTTGGCCCACTACTGTTCCTGTTTGAAATCAATACGATTGCACGACTATACCAACTTTTCTTGTAATGTGATCAAATTATTATTCAACGTATGTGCTAATTATTATAACTGCAATTAAAAGTAAAACATAAGGTATTAATTAGTACTACAATGAACATTTAGTACATCATGGCGGCCATTTCACAATTAATTTAATTCCGGTTACGCGACCAATCAATCAAAAGTAATGTTTTCAGCAGTTTCAGTTAGTACTACAGTCGTTTCCGGCTGGGAACATAATATTTACCAGTTATTTAAAATACAAAAAAGATGCATTAGAGCGATGTGCAACATTAGTCCTTTGGAGTCCTGTAGACCTTTGTTTATAAAATTGGAAATTCTCACGCTTCCATGTCTATATATTTTAGAAATTGGCTGTTTCGTGAAAAAATATCCTGACTTTTTCAAAAAGTTTGGAGATCTTGACCTATACAGCAGGAGACATCCAAACAGACTGAAATTACCTCCGATAAAAACGACCCTGTTTAGCCGCAATTGCTATATCCTGGCTATCAAAGTATATAATGCAATTCCGGAGATAATTTGTCAGCTACCTTTAAAACAGTTTAAGTCAGCATTGCAAAAGTGGCTTATTGCGGAATGCTTCTACACAATTAAAGACTTTTTGAATAGACCAAAATTGTAAACAGGACTTACAAATATGACATAATATTATAATTTAATAATTGTTTGACATTTAATTAAGATTGATATTAACATTGTAATTTTTAGCATGCCTTATCTAATGATGTAAAATAATAATTTGGATCAAAATTCATTTCACATTTCTTCTGAATTTGCATGTCCTATATTAAGACAAAACATGCTGTACTCTCAAACTTGTCATTCCAACTTTTTCACCATGTTTTACGCAAATAAATTTATTTCATTTCATTTCATTATTTCATTTCATTTCATTTCATTTCATTTCATTTCAACCAATTAGTATTAATTAGGGTATTGTACTGCGTGTAACTTTATATCAGTGTAATTTATTGTTTCAATTTGGAAAAATCTAAATCATATCAAGGTATTTTTTGTGTTAGGTGTTACTACTAGCTGTTACCCGCGACTTCGTCCGCGTGGAATAGTATCTTTGGATAGCATTTTTAATAATTTAATAATGTTCACCCTCCCCCCCTTTTAACCCCTTACAACCCCCTTTTCGCAATAAAAAGTAGCCTATGTTCTTTCTCAGGGTTAAGACCATCTGTATACTTCATTTCATTTAAATCCGTTCAGTAGTTTTGGCGTGAAAGAGTAACAGACAGACAGACAGAAATACTTTCGCATTAATAATATTAGTTAAATTGTTTAGGGTTAGGATTTACAATGGCATCCAAAGCTGACGCTTAATTTTCACGTTATTTTTGGCATGTTCGAATTAGGCTTAAAAGCAAATCTACCTAATTTCCAATTCAACCAAAACAATATTTGCCAACACACATGCTATACCCAAATCACTCCCTACAATTGAATACCCGTCTTAGTAACTCAGCCGCGTCCCGGGTTTACCTGCCTGAATAGCGCCTGATTATGCCCCCACTGATGCCCTGAGAGGCTATTGTTTGAGGCGCCTCAAGGCCCCTTGCCCTGGAGGGCATATCCTGCAGTAGTGTAGTGCCATTATAACAGTTCACTTATACCAAATCTTGCTACTCTTTCTTGTCATATGTAGTTAATTTAGTTCAGTGAATATACAACTAAAACAGGATAGTTTCCAGTCGAATTAGCGCCTAATTATGCCAATGAGGCACCTCAGGGCTTATCCCTGGGAGTGTTTGCAGGCATGTGTAGATTGAGTAGTTATATTTTACCACTTTAAAGCCAACTCGCGTCTCATGTAGTTCAGTGGCTTTATTGATAAATATTTTAATTGAACTAAATACTACTGAGTGAACTAAATGAACTGAACTACACTCGCGAGCAAATCATATTATAGCAATGCCTTTATCTACGTAAAATTATTTAAAATTAATTAACTACGTTACTGTGGCTCACATATTTTTATTAGTATGTTTATAATACGATGACGAATTATAGGGACGGAAGAAGAAAATATACTGCGCTGACTTTAAATAATCTGGGAAAATGGCAGGAAGGAAGATTTATGTCTTTTTTATTAGTGAGGTGAAATAAGCATGTTCCAATTCATGTCCGATTCCAATTCATGTGGACGAGTGATTCCATCCTAACACTCAAAAGAATGCTTAACTCTTTTCGTTTGAGTGAACTGTTTTTCTTGTCTTATATCCTTGCGCGGGAGCATTATGCCACGTCAATAGCAAGCACTTAAGTGCTGGAATGTAGGATTGTTTTCCAGGATAAAGCGTTGATGCGGAGTTTGTGGGTTATTCATGATAGATTAGTCTGTTTTTCTTGATCTAAAAGTGAATTAGGCCTAGTACGAACTTTTCACAGAAATCGTTTTTTCTTCACTTAAATACTTTCATTGGCTGTCAGAGTTCTTGGAGCCTCTGGAATTTTTGTATGAAGACCACTGTTAAAGTATCGGGGATGGCAGCTTACTGTGCGAGACCGAGGTACGAAACTAAAAATGCAATATTTGAATAAAATATTTCAATTTGAGTTTGAAATAAGAATTTGAATCTAAGTACGTTATATCATAGATCTTTATGCCTCGCTCATTGGTTAACTGGTAGGGAATGTATTATTAGAATAAATAAATGCGCCAGACAATCACACCAACCAACCTGGTCTCAAACTAGGGCAACCCCTGTACTATAAGTACCAGATGACGAAAATTAACTGGGGGCGTCAACCCAGAACACCAAGACCTAAGAAAACTTAGAAAATGTAATTTCCTAAATTAAATTTGATCGGAAATCGTACCCGGGACCCTTCGAGCGAACACCTAAGTCACTGCGGCATTGAGGCAGTCCACCACTTAATAATACCAATAGTATAATTCCACCAATTGTACCATTTGTTTGTGAAATAAAAAATAAACAAAGAAATACATTTGAATTGGACATTAGATAATAAACTACCTCAAACCTCAGTCTTGTGGAATAGTTTAGCTGCGGCAGTATTTCCTGACGGCTATGACTTAGGGACCTTCAAGAAACGAGCGTACTCCTTCTTAAAAGTCCGGCAACGCATCAGCGACCTCTCTGCTCTCGCAGATGTTCATGGGCGGCGGTGATTACTTACCAGCAGGTGACCCGCTTGCTCGTTTGCCGCCTCTAGTATAAAAAAAACACAACTAGTTTAAAAAAATAATTATGCCATAACAATAATACTTGAATAAGACATAGAAACAACAAACAAGAAAAATAAATTATTTCACTTGTTCAGTCGCTCGTTACAAAGTTTGCATTAGGCATTTATTCATCACTCACCGTTTCCTGAAAACTTTTTCAATGGACCTGAAAATAACAAATTAACATTTCAAACGTGCGCCTCTCTTTGAAACAAATGTTGGTTGGTTTTGAATTTTTCGCGAGTTTTCACTTTTGAATTAGATTAAGTGTTTATGAAATAGACAAGAATGAAGTGGCATAAAATAAGTTATTGATAAGAAGAAAGATAGCGGTTGCTTAAGTAACAACAATAATAAATACGTACAGTGAAGTTCAAAAATATGTGTACACTTTAGGACCTTGTCACAATACATATTTATAAGAAAGTGGAAGTCGTTTTCTTATACATATGTAGTGTGACAAGGTCCTAAAGTGTATACATATTTTTGAACTCGACTATAAAGGATGTATCTGTGAACATCTACATCTCTACATCCATGTCTTCTACCAATCATTCTGAGCAACATTTGTCTTATGGAAATTCGCAAAAATTCAACTATTCATACAAAGTCGATCACGTGACTTATTCATTTTATATTGAAAAAGTATTCAACGAATTTCCAAAAGTCGTAGAACAAATAGGTATTGTTCAAAATTATTGTTGATAGAAAAGGTATGTAAATGTTCACAGATACACGCTGTATAAATTAAGCTTTAAAGCTGATGATTAAATTATTATTTTTCACTCAGAGACGTTATTTAACATTAATGTTAATTATCTGATTTATAGGCAGTATTTAGCTAAATTTATTACTTGCCTTCTTGGAGAGGGATGTCATGGAAAGCTGAAAATATAAATTTAAAAATTAATTTTATTGTTTAAAAAACAACTCTATGATTCCTATGGTTAAGGACTTTGCCATGCTTGATAACTGTACTGTGAAGAAAATATTCAACTATATTTTGATAAGTTAATTAACTAGTTAATAGTCGTAATTTTTGTTTTCAATAAATCTTTTTAAGCATAATCCAGAGAGAACTATTAAAAGATAAGACATTCGAAAAATATAAAATTTAAAGGAAATCCCTCTGTCCAACCCTATTTTTACGTAGTACTAGTACTAGGAGTGGAATCCGGGATTTTAAACATTTGCGTCTTTTTTCATTTGCGTCTTTGTTCAGTGTCCACCCTGGGTGGACACACCAAGTGGAATATACAACAAGATAGTACCTTTTTCAGGAACTTCACATGTGGTAATATTCTCTACTTGCTGCAGCTTCAGAGGTAGCTCCAGCACCATCGAATATTCTTTGTTTTCGCTATCGATCCTGGAATATTAAACCAAAAAATTGACATTCATTCATATTCATTAAAATTCAAATAAATAAATTCTCACAACATCTCATACATTGACCTGACTCCGTACTAAGTACCATAAGCACTTTTGTTACAGATATCAGATGATAGAAGAAACACAAATATGATACATAAATACACATAATACACCCAGACACAAACAAACACAAGTGTTCATCACAGGTATGTTTGTCAGGTGGGGTACTAACTGACGACCATTGGCGTATGAGGCAGGGTCACTACCAAAGGCGCCATCCGGTCTGTTAAAAGGGACGTAGATAACCCTCCTATAAAGGCTCCCAACTGAATTAGGGTGTATCGGGATATTTTTTCGACTATCGTCACCCAGTAATTGAATCACCTACAGGAAATGCCAGATTTTGTGTGAAGAAAATGAGTCACCTGGCACATTAAGTTTACCTTTAATCCCCTCTTAAAACAAAGCAGTTATTAAAAAAAACTTCTCCAATAAATGATTCAGAAACGCTGCTATTGAAGTTTCTGAAATATTTTTCAACAGCACTTGAAGTCCGAAGTATGGAAGCAACAAGAAATCTCCGATTCTTCTTACTTCAAGTGTTAGAGGCACAGTACAGAAATTCCCAGTAGCAAGAGACAGAATATTTCGATGAACACCGCTACGGTGACCTTCTAAATGAAAACCTAGGCTTAATACTCATATTTTCTTTACGTTACGATTCTCTATACGATCAGCCATACTTTTTAGTTAGGTATGATTATGAATGTGTTATGCTCGCTTGCCAACTCATCATCTCTCGTTTGAAATAAATAATAATGAATTCACACAACACCTCATAATAATATATTGACCTGACTCTGTACTGAGTAGATTAACACTTGTGTTACAGATATCAGACAGAGGAAACACAAATAAAATACTTAAATACATATGTAACACCCAGACACTGAACTGTCGTGATATGATGTCCAAAATAATAAATATCTCTATTTCTATTTGAACAAATACAAGTGTTCATCACACGAATGTATGTCCAGGGTGGACATCGAGCCCAGGACCTTTGGCGTATCAAGCATGTCACTACCAAATGCGCCATCCGGCCAGTCACATCAACTCCGGTCTACAAAATTCGTGTTGCTGGACTTTTTTGGACTATGGCAAAAGTAAACTAGTCTTGCTGCAGAGCGCCTGAGTAAGTGTTAAGTTTAGTTAAACTTCTGGAAACTTCCAGAGCGTGTCTGGTTCGCTGCCGCCGCTCCAGGGCGGTGTTTAGTTAGTGTTCTAGACTGGTAAAGCTTTGGATATGCATTTTGAGTTTTTCATTATGGATTCCAGTCCATGCTTATGTACGTCTAAAAGAACAAATCGACATGATAAATTTACCTCGCTGTATTAACATTAAAATAATAAATTTTATTGATGAGAATGTAGAATCTGTACTATCACAAAATTTTTCAAGAAATCGTATTGCGCCCACGCTAGGACTAAGTACGCTATATTTTTTGTTTTGTAGAATTTAGTAAATATGTATTATCAGGACAAAAATTTAGGTTAGGTTAGAATAGTGACCAGCAAAATAATATTGAAATTCTGGGACGAGTTTTTTTAGGACGAATAGCACCCTTACCTTTTAGTACGGAGGTCAATTGTGAGAATTAATTTATAACAAAATAAAAAAATCTAACTCGCTCACCCAATCCCAACTAGCTGGCTCTCCTCAAAGCCTGACAACTTAATGCAGGTGCCAGTGTCTCCATACTGGACGTAGAGCGGCTCGAAGTCAGGGATGTTCATCTTGAGGCTGCCCAGCAGGACGTGGTCCCTCAGCGAGACGTACTGCCTCTTGAAGCATTTGAAGTCCGTGGTGTGACATGAGATGAGGTAGCGATCTGAGGATAGGACATGACGTACTTTACAAAGACTGGTAGGGTTGCAGGCCAGTCCCAGAATTTTAAAGATTTTTTGCTGGTTACTTGTTCTAACCCATCGCCACCAATATATTTTTGTTTTGTGGAGTTGTGTTTATATAATCATCACAAAAGTTTTAGCTATGTTGGGTTAGAACAAAATTAATTGTGGGAGAGCCATGCTTCGGCAGGAATGGGCCGGCTCGACCGGAGTGATACCACTGCCTCACAGAAAACCGGCGTAAAGCAGCTCCTGTGCTGTGTTTCGCCGAGTGTTTGAGGGTACCGTGAGCCCATCGGGGGGAAGGGGTAAAAGGTTAGCAGCGCACTTGTTGCATATGTTCATGGGCGGCGGCAATTGCTTACCATCAGGTGATCCGCCTGCTCGTCTGCTACCTATCACATAAAAAAAAAAGAACAGTGACCAGAAAAAAAATCTTGAAATTCTGGGACGAATTACCACCTAACCCGACTGGTAATGGTGCTTGATTCTTTGAACAGATATAAAATTTGTGCAAATTTTTATCCTTAAGTATTACAATAGTCCACTAACTACAGTGTTTAAATTCAAATCAAAATCGCCTTTATACGACTTACGATTATTTAGTGTAGTTTAGTGCAGTATAAAACTATCACCACAGTCATAGAGAAACTTTGCAGCAAGATGGACAGGTGATTTTGAGAAAGAGGTTTGGTAAGGTTGATGCAGACTTGTGTGCAAAACATTTGCGCAATATAATCGACTCTCAGCGCCATCTGTTTGTACTGGTCTCTAAAAGAAAGCCTCTGGATTACTATAAATTAGTTACTACAAGTTGGCATTTGCTGAGGTCGTTTTAGGTTTAATAACAATTACAGCTCTAATAATTAATGTCCAAACTATTTCATTACTAATGCCTTCTTTAAAATGGAAGTTTGATGAATATTATTATGATGAAATTAATGACATCGAGTATAGAACCTACCCATGACCCAGTTAAGTCGTTATAGCACTATACCACATAATAACTTATGCCATGTAATTACTGTAATCACGATCCAAGCTCAGCACATCCAATATAGAACAATAGAGGGCGCTGTTAAATTATGAACACTTCGTTCGCACATTCATAAATATTTATTGGAAGCGAATTTTCGATACAACCACCTCAGGGGGAATGCGGGCTCATCCGTAATGAGGTTGGTTTATTTAGATGACTTGATAATATTTGGTTAACAACTGGTACAAGAATACAATAATACTTACTATAGGTACGAACCTTAAAGAATCTAGCTTTAATTAAAGAAGGATACAGATTCAAATATAATCGCGTGTGGATAATCCGCTAGATGCCATACTGTTCACATAGGTCCAACTTTAACATCATAGACAGTGACATATTGACGATTATAAAGTCGGGAGTATTTTTGCTATGTTTGATGGCCGCCGTATAAAGATGGCCGCTGTCACAAAATGACTGATTATGAATTATTATTTTGACTTAATTCTATCAAAAGAGATATCAAATAAAAGGGCCCGAGTAGTCGAATACATAAAATATGATACATTTCCAAGATGGCCGCCGCCACAAAATGCTGTTTTTTTTAAGTATGTATGATAGGTGGCAGGCGAGCAGACGGATCACCTGATGGTAAGCGATTGCCACCGCCCATAGACATCAGCAACACCAGCGGAGTCGCGTCACAAGTGCGCAAGTGTGTATATTTTTTAAATATCGGGCAACTTCAGATTTTTTTTTATTTGATAGATAGCAGACGAGCAGGCGGATCACCTGATGGTAAGTAATTGCCGCCGCTCATGGACACTTGCAACACCAGTGGAGATACAAATGCGCTGCCAACTTTTTATCCCCTTCCCCCGGGTGGGCCACCGGTACCCTCACTCACTCGGCGAAACACAGCACAGGGGCTGCTTAACGCCGGTTTTCTGTGAGGCAGTGGTATCACTCCAGTCGAAATGCAGTATTTTAACTTTTTTTTCAGATCTCCATGATCAAACAAAATCAAACTGTACACAAACGTATCCCAATTTCCCCAGACTGAATTACATTCAGGTGGTAGACATGAAACAAATAAAGTTTTTCCGCCTGAACCCATTTGTTTCGCGGCTGAATCTGAAATATTCATGCAAATGTGACGACGTCCCGAAGTGGAAATGCCCTGAATACTTCAGGCTTCCCTTTGTTTAATACAAAGTATTTCACCTTTTCAGGCACCAGTTCGTTATCACCTTGGAGGGAGATGGCGAACCCTTTTTGAATAAAAGTTTACCAAAATTAACGCGATACAAGTTTTAATTGAAAAAAAAAAAGTAAAGTAGGTATCAGCCTACATACTGTCCCACTGCAAGGAAAAGGCCTCCATCATAGAAATCAAGTCATCGCTACTATGAGGGGATTAGGCTTAAGGGGCTATACGAATGAAACTAGCGCCGCCAACCTATATGTTGTTTATTGCTAATTAATGTTAATTATTGCTAAAAACGGCCACTTTTAGCAATAATTGACATTATTGTTACTTGTCGCGGGTTTTATATATTGTATTGCATCTTGAAAAATTCAATTTACTTTTATCTAAGTCTGTAATGTTTTACTTTCTTAAAAAAATATCGTATTTTCGCCACAATCAGTGTAAATAGGTTGGCGGCGCTAGTTTCATTCATATAGCCTCTTAATCAACACGCTTGCCTAATGCGAATTGGTCACAACACCAAATACATTGATCTGACTCTGTACTAAGTAGCTTAAAGCACTTGTTTTAGATATCAGACCACAGAAAAACACAGATACAATACTCAAATACATATTATTATTATAATACACACTGAAAAAACACCTTTTTACTGTAAAAAATTGTTCTACAATATGTCGTAAGAGTATAGAGTAAAAGCTACAGTAATTTTTGTAAAATTATGTAAAGTTATTTACCTTCATCGCTATGAAATAGTTCTGTAACATTCAGAGTCTGTTACAAATATGATACCGTTCGCTTGAGGCAAACAACTAATTTTATTGTTCTATATAAACATAACAAAATTATTTACCTTCTTCTGTAAAAAAAAAATAGTAACATTGCAGATTGTGTAACAAATAGCTATTTTAGGGTATGATTTAAATAGTTATCTGAGTTAATTGATAATTATATTATTTGTTTATCTATGTTAAAAACGAAGTCTAAATAAATGAAGTACGAAAACATATAGAATTTAGATACTAAGTGTAAAAAAATACATATAAGTAAGAGTGATAATATTAGGTCGGTTATTCGAGTCTATTTAATTGTTGTGTGAAACAAAACGTTACTGACATAAAGCTTAAATCCACAAAATATATAGACGCAGAAGGTCAGCTCTAGATGACATTGATATGGAAGAGTCCATTGACCTACGCGTTACAGTATATCTTATCGTGTCTTTCACCCTTCAGTCTATCTTTATCTCACGTCGATGATCACTACGCACACATACAAGGCATATCTGTGAGCATTCATACCACTTTAACCATGTCTTCGACCAATCATTCTAAACAACATTTGTTTTGAAAAATCGCATATAAATAGGTAAACAACTTTTATTTATACAAAGTTAATCACGTGACATCTTCATTTTGTATAGGGAGTCAGAAAAAATTTCGACGAATTTCCCAAAGTCGTATAACAATTTGTTGGCCAGTAGCATTACCATGAGTTTGAAATACTATCCTCGCTATCGAAAATTATCGCTTTGTCTCTTTCATTTTGATGCATTTGAAAGAGACAGAGCAATCGTTCGTTATGTCAGTTTTAGATGTCAACTCATGGTAGCGCTACAGAAGATAGGTTTGGTTGGTAGAAGACGCGGTTAAAATTTTGTAAATGTTCAAAGATACATCCTGTGTGTGCGTAATCTTTGGCAAACGACGCAGGCTGCCAGCGTTCTGCGTCTATTACTTTGTCAAATCACCGGTTATCATCACTGCGATGCCGATGCTGTGACGGTCACTAAATGTTCTTCTCCCTTTAACTCTACTTTCTCTTTCCTGCACGCCCGAGCAGCTGGCACGCTTCACGTGTGTGCGTAGTGTCCGTGTGATGTGTGCGTGTGTGGTCAATTCGCCGAATACATCTGATACACCATTGACAGGGAAAGACCGATCAAACAGTTACCAACGTGTCGTTAACCACTTGACATTGGCAGAAATAAGTGTCTTAATTTTTATGTCATTCACGCGATAGGAATAATCTTTCTCAGCTTCGATCATAGACATTAGACCCTAGAGCCGTGAACGCATTCAAAAGTGTCACCGCCAATGGAGGATCCATACGCAAAAGATATTTGACATTTTCGGAATTTAAAACAAATTTAAACTATGATTATAGGGTCTGTATTAAAATACCAACTTTATTTTGTTTTCGACCTCGACGGCATGTTCGAAATTCAAAATATCTACCGCTGTATTATACAAATTAAAAATAAAAAAAAGAGATTGAAAAAGGAACATAATTTTTAAAATGGCACTGAAATGGGCTCCACTCATCTTCTATAGAGACCAGAAGAAGCTAAGGACAATAGTGCGAGCGAACATCAAAAGGAGTTATTATTTGAGACGTATATAATCAAAAGCAGCTATGTATGAACCAGACTGCACATTTGCTTGCCGCTTAGCTACTTTTGATTTTTGATGTATCATTTATCAGTTCAAGTTACTTAACTGATCAGCGCAAATTATTAGCGAATTTAACTATTTACTCACCTAGTTTATCATAAAACTCCTTTGTCAAACACACTCCTAAAGCAAATACGATTATTAATAAAACAACTAAAAAGCTCCGCATCTTAGCGTTCTTATTCACTCCAACAATTTTATTCGACTAAAATGATTACATACATCTACGTAATGCCATACAAAACGCGTGCTACAATACGATAATCACTAAGACTGCAGACTTGCGAAATAGTTTTTATAGTAAATATTTTATTACTATGTTGGTAACGTGAGTGCTGATTATAAACTGGACACAATTTCCTTTTGTGGGCAGTGGAGTATCGGAGGAGAGTGGGGCGAGATGCAACTACTTGTTTATTTATTCATTTATTTGCACATGTCACATAGTACTTATACTCTGATTCATAATCATGTAAAGTAAACTGACAGATGTCAACGACAAGTTTCTATGCATTTTGACATTTTGCATGTGTCAAATTGAGTGATAATGTATGGGGATGACACATTGACACCTGTCAGTTTACTTTACATGATTACGAATCAGAGTATAGTCTTGAAAACTAACTTACTAACTCCGCTGGTTCACTGACCGGTGCCAGATAAATCTTAGCCACTACTTTTAATTAGAGGTTAAGAGACTAATTTTAATACTATTTGTAAATTAACACCGTCTTGTCTTTAGGTTACATATTTTAATATAACTATAGCATTTTAAACTTCGGTGCCGGTCTCAATAACAGCCAACTCAATAAAATGTTCCTAGACTTGGAGTGCCAATTTTTTCTCGGAAGTATTTTTCCTCTATTACTAATTCCCCGGTCTCCCCTACTTGTTGCCAAAGCTATTACATACATACATGTTTATTTTAATTCACAAGGAAAAATATAAACAAAATGATCAACCAATATGGTTGAATTACTATTAATAATATACTATTTGATATATTTACATAATATAGCTACTATTTAAGAAGGAAAAATAAAAGGAAATTATAACTGATAATGATAACCATTTGTATATACCTGGCTGGGTATACGTCATTTGTGCGGATGTTATGTTGTTTTTGAAGAGATGAGAGCGTATTTTTAACTGCACTGATATTGCACATCCATGGTCAGCGGAAATCGCTTACCATCAGAAAATCAGTCTGCTCGTGTCAACCCTATCACATAAAAAAATCAACTTATATCTCAGATATACCAGGGTGTATCTGTGAACATTTACATCCCTTTTATTACGTCTATTACCAATAATTTTAAACGACATTTTGTTCTATGAGTTTTGGGAATTCGTATAAAAATCATCTTTTCATAGTCGGTCTCGTGACCGAAAAAGTTTTGGACGAATTTTCTAAAGTCATATGACGTGGTAAAATAAAATATCTACAACTGAAAGCGTTTGGAAAAGTGATCCAAACAGCGCTGTCAGTATCTGGGGGCACGGCAGTGCCCCCGCCAAGTCGAGCGCGAAGCAAACACTGCCGTACCATCCTTTACTGGAATAAGTTTTACAGCTATAGATATTTAGGATTTCGAACATGCTGTCAATGTTGAATACAATATGTAGTATCTTATTTTTGATCCTAATTTATAGTAATTGGTTCATCGACATCGGCAACACTTTTAACGCTTTCACGCCGTATTTATCGGATTCTATTATCGAAGTCTGTTCACAATAAAAATGATTAAGTGCTATTAACATATTTAATGTTCGTTAATAAATCATCGACGTTCATACAGTCTGTTGTTCAAAACCTTAGTTATTATTGTTTATTGTGAAAAACAATGGTCGTTGAATTTGTTTGTTCAAGTGGCGCCGAGTATAGTGTACTTGAAAATATATCTAGTCATGGCTGAGCTTCGTTTTCACCATTATATAATTATACGCTGAATTTTAACACGTGATATGAGCCAATTTTGAGAAGAGAAGGTCTTCAATTTATCCTCTTTAGATAAAAGGTTGTGCTTCGTATAGTAAAGACAGCTACATATTCAGGTACCTACTATTTATTTACATCTGTCTTTCAAAAAAGATAGGTAATTGAACCAAACGTGTTTGAGAATCGATTGACAGATTTGTACAGACCAGGTACATGGATGTTTGATCCGTAGTCAAACAGAACTAATAGCAAAAAAATTTACCAATGGTAATTTTTTTCAACTATTCATAAATCTCATATTTATAATTTCATAAGAAGTTAGCTGAACCCATTGTCAGTTTACATTCAATAAGCTTTCACCATTGACCATTGATTCAAACCAATTGTAAAAGTTAACTGTAGTCAATTTAACCAAAAAGTAATTAGGGATCAAAAAACCGGGCCTTAGAGGAGGGTA
Organism: Cnaphalocrocis medinalis; assembly: GCA_014851415.1. NCBI lineage: Eukaryota > Metazoa > Arthropoda > Insecta > Lepidoptera > Crambidae > Cnaphalocrocis > Cnaphalocrocis medinalis. The sequence goes on along the minus strand of CM026284.1, from coordinate 15,898,857 downwards.
CACCTAATTTCACTAGGCAGTTTGTCACTGGGGTAGCAGAACTGTAATTTAATTTAAGTGAAAATAACTAATCAATTGTTGTTTTCCTTTTTTTCTTTAGGTAGGTACTTTATATCAAATAGTAGCGCTAATGAATCGAACATGCTAACATCATGACGTCATTAAAAGTTTTCTTTCTATGGCGCATGATATTACCATTTGCTTCCCGCCATTGTGCGTACGCGCATCCGTATGTGCGGGACAAGCAAAAACGTGTTGATTAAGCCAATTGTCTCGTTCTTGGCTTCTTTTTACCTGATGCAGTTTAAGTGTTAATGAAGTTCCGGATGAAAATCGTATGTTTGCTTGTTCGGTTTTAGCGCTATAATTAAGTTATTCCAAAGAAAGATGTGTGATTTAGGGTTGCCAACCTTACTTTTAATGTATAAGGCGCAGTACCAACATCTTAACGTGCTTTCGGAGGCACGCAGATACAAAACCGCCAACTTCTAGACTTCGGGCTGACACTGCGAATTTCTGAACAGAAAAACTCGGGTACAAATTTTTCAAAACCCTTTTAATTGGGTTTTGACACTGGTATCCCATCGAATTAAGAGGCTAAGGAAATAGAAAGTCCACCTGTGTCTGCGCACACACTTCAGCCCTATAATAAGTATATCCTGCGCACGAGGCTTATCGTTAAGATTGGCTGCCGTAGCCGGATATCGGATGGAGGACTCTACTGGTGTTGCAGGTGTCTATGGGCGGTGGCAATCGCTTACCACCAAGAGATCCGTCTGCTCGTCTGTCACCTATCACATAAAAAAGACATGACGAAAATGATAGATCTATAAGACTTCCAGTTTTTGCCGTTCGGCTACGGAATCCTAGAAACGCTGAATATGTTTTTTTGCCGTTCGGCTACGGAATCCTAAAAAACGCTGAACTTACCTACCTATCTTTTGAATCTATGTTGACATCAAATTGGCATCCCTATCTTCCAGTTCAAAGCCTCCACCAATACGATAACTCTGGCCAGCCTAGAAATCCATTTCCGACCTACAGTCGAAGCTCAGTTGGGCATAAGACACAGACTATCTGGAATAGATTTTAATATTCGTCGAACCGTTTTCCCTAGATACTTATGTACCTTCCGTTTTCCACAAATATCTTCAATCTTTTCCCAGATATCTTTGCTGGGGAGCAATTGCTTTCTGTCATCTTTGTGTTTTTGCGCTTGTTTTAGTTGGTACCAATGTTAGTTCGGTTTTGTGGTTTAAGTTTTATTAGAGATCTTTTAGGATTTTCAATATTGCTACGAGAGTGTAAGTAATGTTTTATTAGTCTATATCTTCTATACTATTTACAAAGAGGTTATTTATATACGAGATGTAATGAAGCGCACGAGGGTGTTACCTCTCAGATATTAGAACTAGGTATTATAGAAAACTGCTGGATGTAATTTAATGATATCATATCAGTTCTTTTTCACTTGATATTGGCAATTTTTCCCACTCACAATGTGAGTTCAGCCAAAATACCTATAACTTTTCACAAAAATCGTAGCGTATGCGTATCATAAACAATAGTATGAAATTTGAAGAGCACTGATCGAACAAACAAGAGAAAATATAACAGTGCAAACAATATGATATGTCATCGAAAGTGCTTCGTGTTGTTAACTACTAGCGTAATCCTAGCATGGACACGATACGATTTCTTGAAAATTTGTGCTAAGCCTACTGATCCATCTGCCAAATTTATCATCTTTGTCCCTAAGCAAGGTCTCACCTGTACCAGGATGGAGATGGATAAAACGCGATTTTCCCAGTCACATTCGATTTGCCACCCACCAAGAGCAAGATGTAACGCTTAAATCACTACACTCATTGAGATTTATGAACCCATGTCCCCACCTCTATCCATTATCTAGCGGCCCAAACGGAAGACGTCGCATAGGAGTAAACGCATACAGAGTGGAAGGTGCGAACAATACCCTGCGATAGGTACAAAAACCGGCCAAGTGTGAGTTCGACTCGCCCATGAATGGCTCTGTCATCATTTCATCATCATTTCAGCCAATAGACGTCCACTGCTGGACATAGGCCTCCCCTAAAGTTCTCCACACAGATCGGTCCTGTGCCACCCGCATCGAATGGACTCCCGCGACCTTTACCAGATCGTCGGTAATGGCTCTGTAGCAACAAGCAAAACTTACTTTCATATTTGAGGTGATAAAGGAAAATTCTGGTTTACAATTTATGACATATTAAAACAAACTACTTACTAGGTTTCGTTCAAACCAATTCTCGTTGGTAGCTTTTATAGTAATAGAACATATTATTTGCTATACATTTTACTTTTATCTTTTTTCCACTTTGGTAGTGTCTCTCAGGCAAACTATTAAATTTAGAAAGAAATCATGTTAGAAACCTTAATGTAATATTTGAAAATATAAAGATGTTTTCAGTGTCTTATTGCTGATAGCTAAAGACCTATCAGCGATAAGACAGTCGATATTGTATTTTTAAATGACCATTTAGCATTAAGTTCTGTAATATTTTGTGCAATAAAGAGTTATATAGGTAGATATTATTATATAGTTATATAGAGTGTCTTTCCATATAGATTGATATTTTTCTTTACTCTATGGATACTCCTCACGCATGTTTCGGAAGAAAAAAACTACTTAAATACAAATATTACACCCAGACACTGAACAAACACAAGTGTTCATCACACGAATGTTTGTCCAAGGTGGGGATCGAACCCACAACGAGGCAGGGTCACTACCAAATGCTCCACCCGGCCAGTAATTCCTCATACTAGACAGTATGACTGCGATTTATTTGCTGACAGCCCCTATCCCCTTACCCTCTGTATATTATTTATTCCATACAGTATGTAGGTAAAGCAAATTTGTCTTGTCAGTCCAGACCTGTTCGATCGCAGGGGACAGTTTGCCCAGCGATATGTGCCGAATAGGAACTGTCGGACCCGGAAAATTATGAAGGACGATGTTTATGATTTACGTCGTAGGGTAAAGTAAGTTGGGAGGGGTTTCGTTCGCGTTTCGCTATAGTATTCTTTTTTTAATGTTATAGGTGGCAGATGAGTAGACGGTTTACTTGATGGCAAACGATTGCCGCCGCCGCGGCGCCCATAAACAACTGCAACACCAGTAGAGTTACAAGTGCGCTTCCAATCAGTAACCCTCTTTCCCGTCAATTGGACATCCGATACCCTCACTCACTCGACGAAACACAGCGCAGGCACTGCTTAGTATTACTCCGGTCGAGCCGGCGCATTCATGCCGAAGCGTAGCTCTCACGGTCAAAAAGATGTTCTAAAGTGCGCTATTTAGCGGATTTTTCACTCGCAATAGCCTCCATTGTTAAAATATACTTTAACTTAATAAACACGAATCTTTGCTCCCACTAAAGAGCCTTCACCTCAAAGTTTCAAAAGAATTTAATTAAATTAAAAATTAAAAAATCCTCCCTTCGTTGTCACACTTCAAAGAGTTTGTAAACTTTGTTAGAGAAATGAAAGATTATTGAAATTTAAAGAAGATTTTATGTACTTAGGCCTAGATGCGGTATATTTTTAACAAAGAAAAGTTTTAGTTTCATCTAGATTGTAATACTAATGTAAAATAGAGTGGGAAGAATTTCGTTGAGATAATAAGTAGTATCGAGAAACTCGCTACATTACATCAGGCTGTATCTGTGACATCCCTATAACCACGTGTTCTATCAACCATTCTGAACAACATTTGTCACCAAAATTCATCGACAATTTTTTCGACTCCCTATACAAAATGACCAAGTCACGTGCCCGACTTTGTATGGAAAGATGAAACAATTTCAACAAGTAACGTGTCTCCATAATGACTTGACACTGGCAAAATTTAAAATATGGGAACTTCCTCAATTCCCCAAAAATCCCTGTAAAACTTTCTTGACACATTATACCATCAGGAGATTTGTACGAAAATGCTTATCTTTAAAAAAAATTAGATCGTGTCATGACATTACCTTGATGCCACTAGTTTTGTAAAGTAAATTGGGTTTTAGATTTGTAGGGGTGAGGGTTGGGGGAGGGGGAGGGGTAAAGATAATAAACCTTGTAATTAAGTGTTTCAGTCTGCGCCACCCTTCCTTTTATATTTATCACTAACATCCTTAGGGAGCTTTTGTGTACCAACTTTGATCTCAAAATTCATCCTCGTCAAAAGAAAATGGTCCCAATATCTTCAGATGTAGAGTTGAAAATGAGTTTTTAATTAATTTAAAAGTTTGATGCTTCAAAATTCATTCTTGGTGAAGATTAAATTTTGTCAGTGATTAATTTTTAAGAGGATAATAGTTGAGTTAGGTAATTATTTTCAGGTAATTTCAGAGATTTATTTAAATAACTAGCAGCCCGCTTCCACTTTTTTTTTATGTGGTAGGTAGCAGGCGAGCAGGCGGATCACCTGATGGTAAGCAATTGCCGCCGGCCATGGACACTTGCAACACCAGTAGAATTACAAGTGCGCTGCGAACCTTTTGTCCCCTTCCCCCCGAGTGGGCCTCCGGTACCCTCACTCACTCGGCGAAACACTGCACAGGCGCTCCTTCACGCCGGTTTTCTGTGAGGCAGTGGTATCACTCCGGTCGAGCCGGCTCATTCATGCCGAAGCGTGGCTCTCCCACAGTTGCTTTCAGATACACACCAATAGATGGCTCTAGGTGTCGATTACATCGCGCAAGTGTTTTGTCTTCTCAGATTACTGTCACTGGAACTATCTATCACTATATAAATTAAATAAATAAATAAACTTTTAATTTGCCAGAAACACAGTTTACATACCACCACACCACACCACCATAATACACTGTTACACACACTGTTTACATACACTATTGTTTGTGTGTTTACATACACTGGAATCATAATTATTAGAGTATGCCGAGTAGATATGAAAATATTTTAATCGCCAAATTTTTCATACAATTTTTCTTCATTAAATCTACCCTGCCAAAAATACAGAAGTCATTTTAAAATCCACAGCTCATTCCCGAAATTGTGAAACAATGGAACCAATAACTCGGACAGATTATGATGAAACTGAAAAAAATCCCAACTTCCGCTCAGTAATCTCCTCCGGAACTTTCCGGAAGTCACGGAACAATACAATCGGGGCTTACAACATGTTCCGACTTCGGCCTTTAGCGAGTTTCGTTTTGTTTTCATTTAATTTTCTCCTGTTGTAAATTGTATCGGTTTTTGTTGAATATTTTGATCAGTGTTTCTTTTGGGCTGACGTTCAATTTGATAAAGTGATTGTTTTTCATGTGATAGGTAACAGACGAGCAGATGGATCACCTGATGGTAAGAGATTGCCGCCGGCCATAAGCACCTGAAACACCAGTAGTATAGTCACAGGTGCGTTGGCAACCTCCCCCATTTAAGTTTCCGGTACCCTCACTCACTCGACCAAATACAACACAGGTCACACAACACAAGATCGGCGTTAACTTCTGTGAGACCGCGTTATCATCACTTCGGTCGAGCCGGCTCATTCTTGCCGAAGCGTGGCTCACGGTTTTAATTGATAGCCCAAATTAGGATTATTAGCCAGGTAATAGATACTTAGTTTATGTATCTGGTTTTTATTTGGTCGGGCATATTGGTGGTCGCTTTTGATGGACAGGTTTGCAGCACACCGTGTATGCGCGCGTGTGCGTGTGTGTGTGTGTGTGTGTGTGTGTGTGTGTATATGTGTGTGTGTGTGTGTGTATGTGTGTGTGTGTGTGTGTGTATGTGCGTGCGTGCACACACGTTTCTTCCGCATTTTGTTATTATACCGCAATTGGCGGCGTGTTGTGCTAAGCGTGTGAGAAATGTATTTTGCATACGTCACTGAGAAACGACCGTAATCAAAACGGCGGAGGTATTAAATTCAAACGAGCCAGCAGATGTGGCGACGACTAATCGCCACATCAAACCTGGATCGCGAGAACTTCGGTGAGGCTTAGGGTTGGCGATAGTATGACGGGAAATGGGCCAAATTAATAATTATAACGTGCGCGCCACGAGATAATTTTGTCGATACTCGTATTTAAGTATGTCGGCGCAAGTTGCTTCTTGCTCATCGGACTGGGCGATGAGCGGGATAGAAGGATGCGCTCTCGCGAACGAGAGTCGACAAAATTTTGTCGCGGTACGCATGTTAGGCCTACTGAGCATATTACCTACATAGACAATTTTTTTATAATACTAATGATACTTGTGACGCCCGTAGCAATTTTCATAGATAGATAGATAGATAATACGTTTATTCATACTGTTGCATTACACACACAATATTAAATATAGGTGCATGGCGTTTTAAATACATAAAGTAAGCCAAAATTATAACAAGTTAATAAATCCACAATAATCAATTTAACAAAATATATGGAAATAAACATCACAGTCGATATTCATTCGTCTCGAATTACAATCCTTTTGGCATAGCGAACTTTGCTCATACCCGCTGTCCACCTCTTGTAAAGACTGAAGACCCTTCTTAGTACGAAGAATGTGGACTGTGGACGAGAATTTTTTACTCATGTCTGTCACTGTCTACCCACACCGGGGGGTAAGCAGGGGGTGGATAATGGATAAACCCGGCCAACCCGTATTTACAACTGTATGTGTGAATGAATAAATATTTAAAACACTTAAAAATGAATAAAATCTTTCTCTTGATTACGTTTCTGTTCTGGGAAGAATACATTTGACCAATTGAAAAATGACAAGAAAATCCTTGGGCTTTGCGTTAGCAAAGCCCAAGGATTTTATAAAGTTATAAAGTTATAAAGTTATATATTAGTTATAAAGTTATAAAGTTATATTATAAAGTTATAAAGTTATAAAGTTATAAAGTTTTATTTTACAGCTAGTTATAGCTGTAAAATAAAACTTTATAAATATCGTTGGGTTACTTATATCTTTTTTTAGTGGTGATGAATTTGCTCTTGGTAATACTCATCCCTTGAGTTGAGAAGAAGCCTGCGATAAAGCCAGCTTACAGAATAAGCCTAACAACTCCAGCTTAAAAAAATAATATTTAAGTAATAGCTCTGGAATCCTTAGTTTTAATAATTGTTGCGTATTCATGACTCATGAACAATAAATAATTAATTCATTTGGCAACCCTTAATCAAGTCTGAAATTCTGAATGCTGCTAATTGGTGGCGGCAAAATGCTTAAGTTTGAAGAACAGTTCGGATCTATTAGTTTGTGCAACGAATGTGCAGTTTGAGAACTATTGATGAAATGAATCGAGAGAGAATTGAAATCGTTTAGTTAGTAATTAAGACCGTGACCGTGATAAGATGCAGACGAGCAAACGAATCACCTGTTGATAAGCACTTGCCGCTACCCGAAGACACTTACAACACAAGTAGAGTCACAAGTGCGTTGCCAACTTTTAACCCCCTTGCCCCTTACTCGACGAAACATAGCGCAGGCGTTGATTGACGCAGGTTTTCAGTAAAGCCGTGGTATCACTCCCGTCGAGCCGGCCCATTCATGCCGAAGTGTGGCTCTCCCATGGTTAGTTAGTCTGTGATCAAAACAGACTCCTCAATCGTCCTTAGAATTTGTCACCCATAATCACGCGCGTTTTCCTTCTCCCCATATCATCCCACGCATCCTTATAAAAGGCGTGATTTTGTGGAACTATTTATTACCCCATGACTAGTCGGTTCTTGAACCCGACTCAACGTCAATCAGGACTCAGCACTCATGTATCATTATTTATGAAGATGGAATCCTTATCTGTTCGACTAATGGCCACAGTTTTTGGTATATCTGGGAATATGTGGTCCTATGAGTAGGGTTAACTAGCGATAGAAATAACCTCGAGGTTGTGCTAAAACTTTGACCATCTAAGCACAAAATAAAGACTTTTGACACAGAAGGCTGAATGCCCACTAAGAGCTAAAAATATGTCATGTACTCACGCATGCGCACTAAACGCCTTTTCGACCACATTAATCCTAACTTATGACATAAGATTGTCAAACTGTTGAGTTCTATGGTAGAGGCCGCGCGCTTATGTACTCATGCTGGGCAACAACCTTAGCATATGTCATCGAACTCTTCTAAATTCAAAATCAAGGCTAAGTCAGCCTTCTGTGTCAAAAGTCTTTATTTTGTGTTTAAAACTTTGACCATCTAAGTATATCTGTCTAGATTTAGAAGTAAGAACAAAAAAAGTGACAGGAACTAACGCTATCAGAAAGTTTTTAATCAAGTTCTAAAGTTTATGTCGCAAACCCAAGACCGATGACTTCAGAGGTAGATCTTCGTAGTTACAAGAACAATGGCTTGCCACGGTTTTGTTTCATCCATTCTAAGATACGGATTTCTGATCTTGGACTAATTCGCCCGACATAAACCGAATCTTTTTTGTTTAAAAAAGTTTGTACTAGCAATTAATAGGTCGAGTTCCTACATATCTAACTTTTTATTTATGCAAAGAGTTACATCTGCCCTGCGTCTACTTATTTGAGGTAGTTTTTCTCGCTAGTAAGCTCGTTATTAGTATTTCAAAACTGCTCGCGATATTTATTCCTGACATACGCGAAATCCTGTCAGATTCGTTTTTTTTTCAGCAGGGTAAAGGTGAAATTAAAATGACCTAAGTATATTAGCATGACTTGAAATAAAACAAAATGAGCATTCGACTAATTTACACACCGATTCGACTAATTTATCCGACGATAAATCTATGGTAATTATAGGTAACGCTCCGATTCGTATGGAATGATACCTTCCATGGCTTCCATAAATACGATGGACTTAGTGTCGTATAAAGATTGGTCGGATCACACCCTAGGCGAATAAATGTTAATTAATTGTAGGATAAAAACTCACTCTCTTTTCAATACCTACCATCTTAAATATTTCACATACACGCACTACGTGTCTTGTAACTGAAAGTTCAATTCTTTTTCACTCGAAATCTGACCGCACTCGTATACGCACCGCTTCGGATTCTACCATCATGAATAAAATATGTTCGACCTAATACAGTCCACTCGCTACATTTTGAACTGGCTAGGCTCATGCCATTGGAATTGCAGTCTTAAGCCTTTACTAATAAGAGTTTCGAAACACTGACCGCTGGGATGTCTGAGAACTATTCAGCTGTTTACCGAGTCAATAAGGTTCTTATTCTGTGGACGGGTTTTATTTGATCATTTGGTTTGAAATGCCCTTTAAATATTCGCAATGATGATACGAAATGCAAAGAGTTGTTGTAAATCTTTGATTGGAAGCCCCATTTACTTTGCCCATGTTTACGGCGAAACAAACGCGTTGGACCGTCGGGCGACTGTATCTCTGTTTTTAGTACGTGTAGATGTTTGGAGCGATGGTATGCTCAGTGGATATCAATGCGCCTGCCATAAGTAAGGTCGTGATTTGAATTGGATCATGTACCTCTGGATTTTTAAAATATATGTGTATCCAAAGCTGTTGCTCCAAAGCCCGGGGTGCGCTTCGACTATGATTCAGAATTTGTGGAGTCGAAAGCGACTGACGTTTGATCTTCACAACCCTTTAACAAAGGAGATTGACTGTCACGTTTCGTAAATTTTCCGAAACAGGTTTCCTAACGATGTTATCCCTCACCGCTGAATTTAAATTAGAACTACTAACATAGGTTTCAAAATCCAGAGTTGCATGCGATCCGATCCTACGACCTCCCTATTGTTCAATAGTATTGCAAGCACATTTTTATTCACTAAGCTATCATCGCTTTTCTATATATCTAACGGTGTTGACATACATTCCCGTAGAGAGTGTTCAGTGGAAAAAGCGTGAATTTCTTGTAAATTTTCACAATTTCGTCCTTAGCCCTCACCCGACTTGTGTTAAGGAAAGTATGGTAATTACACGAGTATTATTCACCCGGCACGTGCGGACCGAAGCGTCTTGATCCTCTAAATTAAGATTCATGATTATACCCTCACCCATCGATATAATCCCTAGATACACAATACCATACTGAAACGCCGTCACGAAACACAGCTATAAATTTAATAGAAATGAATTCTGAAATGGACCCCCATAGCATCGAAACTTCCAATAGCGCTCATTTGTGCCGTCAATGGCTTATAGCGTGTTCACGCTGTATTAACTATATTTACAAATTTATAAAGAGACGAATTCGGTAAAAAATGGCAAATCGAATACTATACAAATCAAAAAGGCGCGACACTGAATCGAAATGCAATCGACACTCAGCGCCCCATCTATTAGTTGGTGGTAACTTTGTCCGGGCTACTAAGTAAGTAGTTACCAATAAAAACAAACATGTTGTGGGCGTACTAAATATCGTTTTCCCATAGGAATAAAGACGTTTATACGGATCAATCACACACACAATACAATACAATTCAATCTTATCCTGATTAAGGATAACTTAGCTTTTAACTGGTGAAAGTCATGCTGGTCTGGTATGCCTAAAAAAAAGATGTTGTTTTCTCCAAACGAATACAATAAAAATTAAAAAATGTTTCATAAAATATTCTTAATTCCTTCTTATTCATTTTTACTTGCCCGTTTCCCTTACGATAGTGTCTATATCACACTGTCGGCTCCCAGACTACGCATAGACCGGGCGTAGCCCGTTTATAATGTCCTCTTGGGGAGAGCAGATCGTTCGCCTGCTGATTACAGCCAGATTGAAAAAGCTGTGTATTCTGAAAGAATTCCCTGAAGTCTAAACAAAATCTCGTCTATTTCGATAGCACCGCTGGAAGTTTATATTAGAAAACTTTTTAGGAGTTCTGAAATGTGTCTTTTTTTATGTGATAGGTAGCAGACGAGCAGGCGGATCACCTGATGGTAAGCAATTGCCGCCGCTCATGGACACTTGCAACACCAGTGGAGTTACAAGTGCGCTGCCAAGCTTTTATCCCTTTCCCTCCCCGGGTGGGCCTCCGGTACCCTCACTCACTCGGCGAAACACAGCACAGGGGCTGCTTCACGCCGGTTTTCTGTGAGGCAGTGGTATCACTCCGGTCGAGCTGACCCATTCATGCCGAAGCGTGGCTCTCCCACAGTTAATACCTAGGTAAGATACTAAAATTAAAAAGTAGGCTTGTCTAATGAATAGAATAATATTATATCGATAATCGTGTACCTATTATAGTACAGACAGAATTATACATAAAGTTGCATCCAAGATATCCAAATACTTAGTGATATTGACGGTATGCGGTAATATCAAAACAACCAACGAAGCCGTGGCTTAACATCAGGTGATCCGTCTCCTCGTCCGCCACCTAACACAAAAAAGCACGAAGATATTTTTCTTCAAATGTTCTGATTTTATTCCAATCAAACGGCAGCGCTAGTAGGCTAAAATATATGAAAAGAATCTACCAATAGTTGAAGATCTTTTCTCTTAACCCTTAACAAATAACAAACATAATACCCCTTCACTAAATATAATAACAAGCCTTTGACGATTCCTGAAAACTCTTACATTTTTACAGGCTGGCATCCTTTCCCCCCACCACCCCCCTCCTCGCCATCCGCTCAAGATTCCCGTTACATACTGACAGAGTCCTCCTTATTGAAATTTGAAACTGAAAGGCACCATTCACCTGAAAGATCACCTTTCTGACTTCAGAACTCAAAAAGGAACTTTTGTTTTGGTGTAAAACATAAGCAATAAGCGGAAAAATACTTTTTTCTTTTTATACACTACTATTATTTTATTAGTGCAAAGATTGAAATGGTATGTTCGGTATCATCTACTGATCATATATGGCTTGTCATAATTTTTGTTTATTGATAATCAGCTAAGCTATCGGCGTTTGTTTTTATCCCAAAAATCCGCTTGATTTATGGACGTATTTTACTATTCCATTCTAAATGTATCAACATTGACCTGTCTCGTTCCCGCCTCCGCGCGCTCTCTCGCTCGCACTTGCCATTAATGAAACTAGACAACAGCTGTTATATAATTACCTTTTATAGTTGTTGCAATATTATAAGTTTCAATGACATACCTACTTTTAACTGTGGAAGAGCTATGTAAAGTGGACTCCTTTTTCCACACTTAGACTCCTATTTGGTCCAGTACGTGTGAACAAAAACTACTCGTACGTCCCGATTTTCGGTTACCTATCCCGCTGAATTCCCGGTGAAGACGAAGCGGTAACCCGCTGGTGGACTTTCCCATCTCCCTTTCGAGCCAAAAAAGACATAGTCAGGTAAAGTACTTTGAGGCTATACGGAGTTTGCGTCAGAACTGTATGAATTTGACACCATACAGTTCTGACGCGAACTCCACTCAATAGTGAGTATAGAGTTTTTGGTTTTGATCATTGTACTTTTGCTGTTGACCTATTTAACAAATTCCGCAAATTCGCTGTATCTCAAAACTTGCGCCACTACCCCGAGCTCAACAGTAATTATGCCGAATTGCGGGCAATTGAAAACTGGAAAGAAAATGGAGTCGACTGCGCAGAGACAAAAGCTGTGGATTAGCCGCCAGCCGGCTAGCCGCGCCCCTGAGTGTTTTGTTGGAGGTCTCCTTTTGTTGAACCGTAGACGAATGTAGGAGTTACAGTTTTTTTTGTCTGGCCCACACCAAAGATCGTGAGATCCCCACCCTGGACAAACACTCGTATGATATGAATACGTGTGTTGTCATACAAATGATGTACGGTGGCCTGCACATCAAGTTACTACAATCTGTCAAATTTCTTCAATCGAACCTCACTTTTATGTCAAACGTGTTTGGTTCAATATCAACTGAGGAAATTTGACAGATTGTAGTTACTTGATGTGCTGGCCACTGTACTTAAGTATTATAGGAATAGAAGTATTCTTTATTCAATTTCAGTCCTTACAGAACATTAATTATGAATGTCAAATATTATGTAAGTTACCGCTGATTCGGAAAGTTGATTTCTACCGAGAAGAATCAGCAAGAAACTCAGTAGTTACATTACTGTTTTCAAATTATGATCATTGTAAAACTATTATTTGTAATACCTCTGTTGTCTGATAACTTTAACACAAGCCCTTAAGGTACTTAGAACGGAGTTAGGTCAATGTATGAGATGTTAGGTGAATTTATTAATTTGTTTATTTTGTGTTTATCATAAACATCTTAGGATAATTATTACCATAACTAATATAGCCATGAGGTGTCGCATATCAAAACCAATTAAACTCATCCATGGTTTACCATAAATGTGTAATAATTGACCTAGTTACTTACTAAGCATGATGGTAAAGCATACAAGGTTGAATGAAATGATTAAGTTAGTTCCCTTGAATAACTTAACCATTTATGAAGACAAGCCCTAGTTAAATAAAATAATCCATACTAATATTATAAATGCGAAAGTAACTCTGTCTGTCTGTCTGTCTGTCTGCTACTCTTTCACGCCAAAACTACTCAACGGATTTAAATGAAATTTGGTATACAGATAATCTAGACCCTGAGAAAGGACATAGGCTACTTTTTATTGCGAAAAGGGGGTTGTAAGGGGTTGAAAGGGGGGTAAAAAGTTTTTATGTCGTGGTGCGATTGCTTCGCGCTATTTGCCCCACGACTTTCTCCCGCGATGGACGATGAGGGAGAGTCCCAGGGGTTTTAGTCGGTAAACCCCCCGCCGTCACGCGGGGGGGAGTCCGACATAACCCGTCCGCCCCCCGGCGGACGGGTATGCGTAACGCATTTCCCCTGGGAAAACAAAAAAAAAAAGGGGGTAAAAAGTTACTTTTCCACGCGGACGGAGTCGCGGGCGGCCGCTAGTAATAAATAAATAATAAAAAACAATTACTTACATAGCAAGCTTGCAAAAACATTAGAGCTACCTCTACATAAGACATATAGGCAAGACATAATTAAGTAAGTTAAAACGAAAGTAGTGACGTTGCCTTATACGTCAAAGTTCGTGGGTTCGATCCCTACTCTGGACAAACATTCGTGAGATGAACACTTGTGTTTGATCAGTGTCATTCAAGTCAGTTTACCACAATCTGTCAAATTTCCTCAATTTGAAACCCAAGCAGCTTTATTTTTATCTGATAGGTGGCAGTCGAGCACACGGTTCACCTGATGGTAAGCGATTGCCGCCGCCTATTAACTACCTGAAACACCACTACAGTCACAATTGCGCTGCCAACCTTTGACCCGCTATTCCCCAATTGGGCTCCGGTACCCTCACTCGACGACACACGGTGCTTCACGCCGGTCTTCTGTGAGGCCCTGGTATAACTCCAGTTGAGTCGGGCCCATCCATGCCGAAGCGAGGCTCTTTTACGGTTAAGGTTTTTAATTGATTGCCCAAATTCGGATTATTAGCCAGATCATAGACACTCATATCTTGTTCTTCCTGGTCGGGTACTGTTACATGTCGAAGCATGCCCCACGGTTGAAAGAAAATTACCACCAACCTTCAAATGTCCGTTACAATGATACCTAAGTATAGTATACAGAACATCAATGAGTAGATTACCCGACAAACACTCAAGTCTTAACTAGCGGCGTGAGACCGATAAAACAAGGGAATTGCCTCTAAAAGCCACTCTTACCCGGCGGGGAACTACGAGTACAACTGATTTTCTGAAGCTATTTTAATCTAGGACGAAATAAACATACAATTTAGCAGGCACACTTAGATACTATTTTTATGTGTTGTGTTTCGGTGGGTGTGTCGGTTAGTATAGTCGGTAGTACAGCCACCCGGACTGTGGAAGGTTGTGAGTTCGAGTCCCACCAGAACTCGTCGATGAATCTTTTAAGTGCGTTGTATAAATTGCAAGAATTGCTATAACCAAAATAAAATTATTAATACTCTTTATAAAGAGATAACTTCTATAGACATTGTCGAGGCTTATAGGTAAACAGAAAACACGAAACTATTGGTTCATTTCTGAATTACGGTCCCGAAGCGAAGTGAGGGCAGGCCACTAGTCTTTTAATATATCTGTGCTGGGACCCTATTGCCATCTATTGGTTCATTTCTGAACTACGATCCCGAAGCGAAGTGAGGGCAGGCCACTAGTCTTTTAATATATCTGTACTGGGACCCGTATACCTTGACTAAGGTGTTTATTCTGACTAGTGTGCTCTTTGTAAATTTTGTTGTTATTTTTGTTACAGGTAAGTCCCGACTCCTGTTCTGCTGATAGCATGGTGGAAAAACATTGCTCGTCATTTTCTGATTCAGATCCGGTAATGGGTGAGATCTTTTACACATTGTAACACTTTTACGTTAACCAGTAACCATACTTGACTCTCAAGGCGTTAAAGAATATCAAAAGTCGCTCTAAATGGTTTGTGTAATATTACCCTTGTTCGCTTAGTCGCCAATTTTCTTTTTACCTTGTCTAGACAGGTAAAAATCATTCATTCAGCTAACATTCATGGCAAGCAGTGCGAATGAGTGCCATTTATGCCGGATGTCACAACACACGAAATCATTAGGCACTGCCAGAAAAACACAGTGTGTTTCACTAGTGTCACAGTGAGTTTCCTTTTAGTCACAGTGTTTTTTTATATAGTATAGGAAGGCAAACAAGCAAGCGGGTCACCTGATGGTAAGTGAACACCGCCGCCCATGGTGCTTTGTTTCGCCTTAGTCACACTGTGTTTGACTTATTCCACTGAATGTTTTATTTATTTATTTAATTATTAATGTTTTATCAATGCCACTGTGTGTTTCACTAGTATCTCACTGTGTTTTTCTTTAGTCACATTGTGTTTTACTTTTGTCACACTGTGTATGACTTTAGTCACACTGTGTTTCGCTAGTGTGCGCCGCGCCGGCAGACGATAAACCTAGACATTTGCATAGCGCCTGTTTCTGAACATATTGATTTATTCGACTCTGCTCGGGGCTGAACATGCATTTGGAATTAAGTGTTTATTTTTGGTCAGAGGCCACGCATCTCTCAAAGGAGCTGGTCTCTTTGAATTCACTCTTATTAGTACAGGATCTAATTTGTAAAAGGTATTTTTCTATTTCTATTGAAAGTAATGCAATGAACCTTGATTGCGAACAAAATTTAATTTCTGAAAATGCAGTCGCAAATCCGCAAACATTTCATGCCATACCCATATGTATTACCCATGTCATGGCAAGACCAAGTCTCTAGACGAAAGGCGGATGATTAAGTCGAAACGTATTAGGGTAGTCGCTACATAATATTAATGTACATCACATCTATTAACGTTTCTTGAGGTATGTATGTCGAGTTAGATTTTCTACATTTTAAAACAAGTATTTTTTTAGGTTAGTGAGAGCAAGTTATTCAACATTACTACCAAAAACGTACAAAGTGTTTCCCTTTGATTTTTTTACCTTACAGATTATAACATGAAGTAGTGTACGAGGCTGTACATAACTTGGTATTTCGCGAATGCGATTAAAAACTCGCGAAGCCGCGTTTTTAATAATCCTGCTTGTGTTTAAATATGTAATCTTTATTATGAAACATTTAGTAGTACAACTACTAATAGTACTATTATTACTTACAACCTGATAGACAAAGTTTATGGCTTTGTATTTATTATGCATAGTTAAAAGCCATTGGAGCTTGCAGCATCGGGTGCAACTCTCTCGGCGATAGACACTACATTTGCATAGCGCCTGCTGCTGATAACTCTATTGATTTATATGCGTCTGCTTAGTTCGTGCTGAAGGATTTAGTACCTAATAAACATAAGCGTTTGTGGTTCGCGCAGAGTGGTTTAGATCGATTGTTGAACTGAACCTGATATCATTATCTAAATATCTCGTAAGATACAAAACGTTAAACACCAAAGTAAATAATGCTTCCTTAGGTACATTGTTTAATATGTTTTCTAATAAGGTCTTTTTACTAACCGGGTTAAGGTTCTTTACCAACTTACTGAGCTACCATAGACATAATTAACTTATTTTTTGGTAATTGCTTGCTATATTTTGTGCATGCATGCATGTATAAAAGACGTTTGGTACCTGATGGTACATTTGCTAATCATAATCAATCTGCCTCATGACCCAAGAAAGAGGGTTTTGCAAAAGTAAAATATAAGCGTTATGTAGACGACTGGTCCAACTTTCTCGGCATTGGGTGTTTTGTACGTAACTTCGTAACTTCCACATTCCTAATGTTAAAATGTAACCAAGTCACTTGTTGATGGACCAGTTGTTAAATAACGCCATTTATGGGATTTTTCATTCGGAAGAACACTTATTACATTCAATTCCCAACTAGGGCAAAAAAATTTGCTTGAAGAGGGTCTTCATAAAGAATTCGTTAAACAATTCATAACTACTTTTCAAGCACCTCTTGCCATCATTTTTACCGCCATCTTTCTTTTTATCCGCCATTTTGTAAACCCTAACAAAAGCGCGCGAATGAGTGTATAGGCTTGATAAACGCTCTTGCATTTCCGCCACAAAGTTGGAATTTGCTCCAGCCAATAAAAAAATTCCCAAATTAAAAAACGGCTACAAAAATCCTCTTTCAAAATAATCAGCTTTGCTTGTTGCGTTGAATAACGTGTTTATTTATTTAACGCGCGCGTTTTTCTGAATTGGCAACTAAATATTTTGTAGGCCTGAAAATGCCTTTTTATTTTTTACTGGGTACTAAAAAGCGGCATCCAGCGAAAAATCCCCTGAAATTATAATCATGAATTTATTGCAGGTGATGCTGGTTAAAAAATAAAATATGGAATGGAAATTCAAGCTGAAATATTTTCAACATTTTACTCGTACTGGAAAACGGAAGCTTTCTGACATGCGAAATAAGTCGTTTCATTTTTTTAACGTACGTACCTACGTCCCAGAGCCACATACTGGACACAGAGAATACGTCCCACAGATAAAATAAATAGGGTCAAAACAAATAAACTTCCCTGCTTCTCAGCGTTGCAGACGAAGCTGTCGCAATGAAGGCCGTGCCGGCATTCCATGCCTATCTAGACGTTCTATACTTCCAGCAATAAGACCGCCGAAATTTTGCGTTATAATAATGCGTAGTATTTTGTGTAAAGAAGTCAAAGGCAAAACAAGGAGGACTTCAATGTAATTTGCTAACTCATGTACTTGTACTATTAAGTATTCTGTGGTACAGTATACAAAAGTATATACATCAAATTATACAAAAGTGTCTTTATAACTGTTAAATCTATTCTATTCAATGAGTGCACACCTGTTCAGTGACGCTTAAATAGTTTTTATTTTCTTTATATTATTTTATTTTATTGTAATTATTTTGTTTTTTGTTATTGTAATTTTAGTTATTTGTCACTAATCTTTCTATTCTATTCTATCTTTTTTCTGCTAGAGACTCTTTCTTATTTTACTTTTAGAGGTACCTCTATAATATTAATACTGAGCATCTTTCTCGTGACCGCTAGAACACAGTATATTTGCAACTACTTATTCCTTAACCTACTTTATATTCCGCTCGTCTCCCCCAAGACATAGTCTAAAGAATAACATTGAACTTAATGTCCAGCTGAAATACATGGGAAACTTTTTCAATTTCAGTTTAGACAGAACATTTATCCCAGAATTCAGTATAAGCACTAGAATCTAGAATTCTGTAGGTATAAGGCGCCATACACACCTTGAACAATCTCTCTCATATAACTATAGCGCGTTTTTAACGTGGGAGAGCCACGCTTCTGCATAAATGCCGGCTCGGCGGAGTGATGCCACAGCCTCACGGAAGACCGGCGTGAATCAATGCCTGTGTTGTGTTTCGTCGAGTGAGTGAGGGCACCGGAGACCCAATTTGGGGAATGGGGGTTAAAGGTTGGAAGCGCACTTGTTACTCTACTGGTGTTGCGGGTGTCTATGGTCGGTGGTTATCGCTTACCAACATGGGATTCGTCTTGATGCTTGTCTGCCACCTATGACATAAGTACAAAACGTAACTAATGTTTATTTATCGTGCGATGATTCAGTTGTGGTTTTCCTCCTTAGTAACTATCCCACGATAGGTCGCCACCCCCTGTTCTTAATGAAGGGTCGAAGGGCCGCAAGGTCTACGGCAGTTTGGCTGCCCTGGATAGTCGCACTCATTAAGCCTGCTGAGTAATTAGAGGCAACTTCATTACTGAAGGCCCCTATTAAGGACGGAGAAAGATATATCGATAGTTTGTATTGTGTAAGTGGGTCAGATTTTTGTTGCAGCAAAAGAATACGTTAAACACTTCAATTCATTTACTTGCTTGCTTACACAGTGCGAACTGCCTAGCCAATAGCTACTCGGCTTGTTCTCATGCTGAATCATGAATGGACCGTCTCGACCGGTGTGATTCCACGGCCTCACAGAAGACTGGCGTGAAGCAGCGCCTGCGCTGTGTTTCACCGAGTGAGTAAGAATACCGTAGGTCCAATTGGGAAGTAAGGGGGTTAAAGGTTGGCAGCGCACTTGTGACTACTTTTGTTGCAGGTGTCTATATAGGCGACGATAATCGCTAACCATCAAGTGATCCGTGTGCTCGTCGGCCACCTATCACATAAAAAATGCTATGTATTAGCTAAAACTAGACAATATGTAATTATAAAAGCTAACGCCATCTAGTAGCGAATGTGTCATATGGAAATTAAGGAATCTATCATAAACTATTCTCTCCTTCCTTTTGCCGCCCCATTGTTTATGTACAGCAAAAAGGATGCCCTAGATGTTTTGGTTTATGCTGGTAACCTCTTAGTACTTATATCTGTTTCATCAACAAACATTACCTGTAATATTAAGAATTTAAAGTATGGAACGAACTGTGGCCTGCGGTATTTCAAAAAGAGATAATATTCCTTTCTAAAACGCCGGCAGCGCACTCACGAAACCTCTGGGCGGCGGTAATCGCTTATCATCAGGTGATCCGTCTGTTTGTCTGAACCTATATTGTTGTAAGACCCAAAAGCCTTTTAAAAGACATAAAACCATTGATTTTCTATGTGTCTGCTGTCTGGGCTTTACGACATAAATATCGACAATTCTTCTCTAGCCCCCTATCCCATCACTAGAATCTGTCACAAACGAACTATGTCAGGTGGCGTATCGCTTGCGGTGATTCACGCCGAGTGCTTGCGGAGGCTGCGGAGCGGACAAGCGGAGCGGAGCAAGATTGCGGAGAGCCGACACTGGATAGTGACGCGACACAATCGAGCTTTGCTATCATTCTGAACAGCATTTTTTTTTTATTACTAAAAGCAGACGAGCAGGCGGATCACCTGATGGTAAGCAATTGCCGCCGCTCAGTGGACACCTGCAACACCACTGGAGTTACAAGTGCGCCGCTAAACTTTTATCCCCTTCCCCTGGGTGGCAATTGCCCGCCGCTCATGGACACCTGCAACACCACTGGAGTTACAAGTGCGCCGCTAAACTTTTATCCCCTTCCCCCTGGGTGGGCCTCCGGCACCCTCACTCACTCGGCGAAACACCACAGCACAGGACAGTTTTAAAGACTATGGAAATTGCAAAATATTGGTTCTGAACTTCGCCCATGGACCATCTGGCAACACTTGCGTTGCCGTCTCAACAAATTGATTTTTCCACACCCACAAAATTCTATGCCCTCGATAGTGACCCTTTTGGAATATAATCCGGCAACCACTCTGTTATATTGCGGATGTGCGGACGTTAGCCGAGACGGAACTGACCTCAAGGAGCATACGGAATCTGGCGATGTCTGAGCACATGTTAGTCTAAAGTTGATTGGATTGCTTGCGGATGTGGAAACGGTTAGTTGGAATTGATATTTGGATATGCAAGGTATTCCTTGCATCTCCAAATATCAATAAGATATGGTAAGGTAATTTATTGTTACAGTTTACCTACGCGTAAGACATTTGTGTAAGATTGTCTTTAAAGGTGTTGATGATCTTTAGCGTCACCAATGGGAGCTATCGCGTGTAAGTTAACTATATCATACATTTATACTCAGCAGCAACCCACGCTCGTCCTCTGCTGGACATAGGTGCCCAATGCACGCCACCGCTCCCGATTTTCGGCCACTCTCATCCAGCTCACTCCAGCCAGCCTTCGAATGTCGTCATCCCATCTTGTAGCACGGCGTTTAACACTGCGTTTACGAGTCGCTAACGCAATCGACAGTCAAGACAAAGTTGAAGCACAGGAGGACAATTCTCGTGTACTTGACATTGAAGTAAAATTCAGAGATTTCATACATTCATCCATTCAAAAATCTATTTCGACTTTAATGTCGAGTGCACGAGAATTAATCCCCAGTGCGTGTTTTGTCGTAAATAAATGACATGCGCTCATACACTGGAGTCACAATAAATATATTTATTATGCGCATTGCTGTGTTGGAACGCTGCGCCACCGCCTCGACTTACCAGTGGACTACCTCCCTAAGAGTACCCAAATTACATCGTGTTCTCGACTCAGACTCCAGATTAGAGAGCTCTTTGCGTAATCCAGTTGTAATCCACAGTGAGACCTCTCTTTAATTAATTTCACAGCTAGTTTAAATGTTTGGTCGAACTTAGCGTTGCATCGTTTCATTACCTATTGTGTTGAAATTGGCAAATGGAAATAAGATTTTAAACTAAAAGGGAATATTTTTTATTAGCTTTTTGAGAAGTGGAACGATATATCTATCGACTATGAGCCATGAACGCAGTAAAGTAAATACATAATATTACATGTGAGTGCGTAGACCACTTGTGTCTCCACAAGTCCACTCTCTATTCCCTTACCCCATATTTCGTTGGGACACCAGTGTGCAGAGGATAAAAGGTTTGCAGCGCACTTGTGACTCCACTGGTGTTGCAGGTGTCCATGGGCGGCGGCAATTGCTTACCATCAGGTGATCCGCCAGCTCGTCTGCTACCTATCACTTAAAAAAAAAAACAAAAAACGCAATTTTTTCCCTAACCGCCGAACTAGTGGTAGAAACGCGTCCATAGATCTGAATTATCCTAAAGTGCCTTGAATCGAACCTATTTAAAATTGAAGATAAACCTTCCAACCTAACGCACGTTTTATCCAACTTTCGGCAAACAAAGTGCCTATACTTTCTAAATAATAACTATAGTTTGTTTAGTAATTTCCACGATCCTACGTTGCTCTAGGTTCCTAAGTGATGGCTCTCATTACTCAAGCTTGAGAAATTGGACTTAGAAGTCAGTTTACAGAGTCTGGTAATCGAGTCTAAAGGAAGTAAAAATCTCCCAAATAAATGCCTCAAATATTTCATTGGTACCAATTTTCTAGATGCTCATGGCCGTGAGCCACCGTTTTGTCATTCTTCCCATGAGATTTGCTGTTTTGTTAATTTTATTTACCGGCTTATACTGCAAGCACGGTAAATAAAAAAGGAGAGCCACGCTTCGGCAAAAATTGTCTGGATAATCGAGCGTGTGGAGACCACGTCTAATCTGTGTAAACGTAGTGTAGACGGCCTCAGGGCCAGATGAGTTGACGATCTGCGCAAGAGGGCTGGCTGGAGCTGGATGCGAGTAGCCGAAGATCGATCAAAGTGGCGAGCATTTGGAGAGGCCTACGTACAGCAGTGGACTGCAACAAGCTGATGATGATGATGAGCGTATGGAAATAGAAAGAGCAAATGTGGTTGCGCACCCATTATCTTCTATACTATTTATAAAGAGATAACTTCTATAGACAACGTCAAGGCTTATAGGTAAACCGAAAACACGAAACGCTTGCGCGATGTAATTGGACACAGCGCCATCTGTTGGTTCATTTCTGAATTACGGTCCCGAAGCGAAGTGAGGGCGGGCCACTAGTGCACTATAAAATACTCGTACCTATATTCTGTACCCACAGGACTGAAACAAAGTAGCTGGATCGAAATCCAATTTCGATGTTATATGGTGGACCGATGATTTGGTAAAGGTCGCGGCAATCCTTGGATGCCAGCGGCACAGGACCTATCTGGTGTGGAGAATAATGACTACAATGATGATTCATGGTCTAAATATACACTGGGCTCCAAAACGACAGCTTTGGACGCAACTGGGAACTGGAAAAACATGCTAAGATGAGATCGATAAAATAAGCTGTTGGATACAAATTGGCTACTCGTCGATAATGTAAACAGCCGTTAAATTTTAATGTTTATTCCAACTCAGTAAAAATAACAATGCTTCCCCCAAACCCAAACTTGGTAACCCCAAATTGCGGCCTAAAGAAACATTAGCTTTCACTTACCCTGCAATGATGCTAATGTTGGGCAAACAAAATAGTTTGTGTTGACCCATTTAACTCCAATGGAAACCCTTTTTACACCTCCCCCCTCCCTCATGGCGCTTTGAAGTGGTAAATTTTTAGGGTTCCATCCATAAGAGATTGTAATGCCGTAATCTTCCGCTTAGCGCTTAATTCCATTTCTATATGAGAACCAGGATTTGGCAAGTATTTGGCAAAGTAAATTAAAAATAAATTCAAACAACACCTCATGCAATGACCCGACTCCGTACCTACTAAGTAGCTTGAGAGCTTGAGCACTTGTGTTACAGACATAGCTCACAGGATTAGTAAGCTAAAGTGGGAGTGGGCTGGTCATATCAGCCGCGGAACTGACCACTGCTGGAGTACACGACCTCTGGAGTGGACACCACGTCTCGATAAATGTAATGTAGGACGCCCTTAGGCCAGATGGAGTGACGAACTGCGGAGGATGGCTGGCAAGACCTTGATGCGAGTAGCGAAAAATCGATCAGAGTGGCAAGTTACAAGTATGATATTACGAGAAGCCTATGTCCAGCAGTTGACTGCAACAGGCTGATGATGATGATGATGTACCTAATATTGGAAAAACTTGACATAAAATCCTACGCAACTCTCGGTAAGCGAGCCCGACTCGCTCTTGACCGCTTTTTTATTTTATTGTTGCAGGATAAAATACTTGCTGAACCAATACGTCGCTTGAAAACTACATACGTGCTTGCACAATTTCATTCACAGGTCCTTTCAACCCAACTGCTGTCGCCACAAAGGAAATATACTTGCTCCACGTTGCCAAATATTCCACGTACCTATTTGCAAGTGGCGAAATCTCAAACCCAATTCCAGCTAGGTTTTACAACTTGAACTGGCTGAATTTTTAACTTCGACTTTCAACTTTACAGCTCGTACATAAAATCTCTTTGCGCACTTAACCGGATATACGGTTCGCTTTGGACTCCGGATTGAGCGGAGACCCGGAGCGAAGCAAATAGGGTAGTGATGTGACTCGACTCCGAAAAGTATGTTTCCGATTTTCCGATAAATTCAAAGACGTTTTCAAATCACGAACAACCGCAAACTATCCGAAACTTGAGGGTTTCCTATCATTCACCCATACTGCCGAATGAATGGTAATATACAAAAATATTTGGAAACTTTTCAAGTTCATGCTCGGATTCGAACATGTACAGGTCACTCACACATCAGGTTACCAAAACCTGTAAAATTTCCATTATTACACTGTGGTGGACGCTGTTTCAATATTGAATATATGGATGAATTTCATGAATCGACCCGCCTGGACAAAAAACAGTTTAGCCCTGGGTCGGGTTTCTAATTCGCCAACCCATAGAATTTAATTGAAATTTTCTATTTGACCGTGCGGTTGACCGACGGAAAATGTTCACATCAAAATCTCATTTATTTCCGTTTGTCAGAGATGGATGTGTTTTTGAAACCTCTTACTGAATTTGTAATATAAAGACTGGTTTACTCGGTGTGAGCTGGCCTGGAAGAAATAGAAAAAAAACTTTATTCAAGTTAGGTCCATACGCAGAACACTTATGAATGTCAAAACATTATTGATCTTCTGCTGGTTTGGAATGTCGATTTACTGAGATGACACTCAAGTAGACAGTTGAGTTACTCGGCTTGTCTTGTTAAATTCTTTTTCTTGCGTACAATTCCCAGTTTGCTCGAAAGCTGTCGCTTTGCGGGGGTACGCTTAGATCATGATTTACATAAGATTTGGAACATAGATTTTTATTTTGGTACATAGGTTTGAAAAATCTATAGGTGCATGCTTGGATTCGAACCACGACTTCCCGTATGGAAGGCGCGTTCTTATCTACTGAGCTAGGTACCATCGCTCAAAATTTTATTTTAAACTTTAGCAAAATATATCGCTTACCCAAACTTCATAACCAGTTTGAACGAATCCTGCAATGCGGATCAGAACTCGTTAAATTCAACATGGAACCCATTCGAAAAGCTAGAAACAGTAAATAAAACGTCAAACTATAATAATTTGACGGCGCATTTACATTTCATACGCAAATGAATGCAATACATAGCTGCAGTCAAATAAAAGGTGCATGCCTGTACAGGCGCGCTCAAAGAGGCTTCGCCTTAGCTTCGAACGAGTACTGAAAATAAAAATAAAATGTGCCCTGATTAAGACGACATGGTACGTTTTCCAATACAAAAAGAGAACCCAGATCCGTCCCTGGATATTTGCTGGGAGAGTTTTTTTTTCCCTAAATATGACAAAATGCTTACAGATACAGACATGCTTACAGTAGCCATAGCTACTGTAAGCATGTCTGTACGTTTTCCTTTTTACTATAAACTAGTGGCCCGCCCTGCCTTCGATTCGGGACCTTAGTTCCCTTCTCTGGAAATAGATGGTGCTGGGTGTCGTTTGCTTCGCGGTAGCATTTCGCTTTTTAGGTTTGTAGTTATATAAGATTTGGCGATATATATAGGAGTTACCTGTTTATAAATAACATAGATTATGTACCTACTATAATTATAATATTTACTTTATCCATATTTGAGGGTACAAAAGTGTGACATTACTAAAGTCGCCCGATTATGTGGATACCTGTGTGACTCGATATTTCGTTATTATTCGAAATTTATGAGGGTATGGGACTATTAACTGTCTACACAGTGCACATGTGTTTGCGCATGCACTCGTGCACTACAAATATCAAGTGTTTATAACACCTATATTGATATTATCATTGAGATTAGTCGCCATTGGCAAACTAAAGGGGGCGCAAAGCTCGTGTGAAAGGGACATAGAATAAGGATGCGGTTGTTAATTCCATTTCGTTGTAAGCCCTCTGAATGCGAGTGTCCATGCGCAGCGGCCGGCGTGTGTTTGTGTTGCCCTGGAACTGGGTTATTCTGAAACACTGTGAACCATTTTTTTTAGAATTCCCCATGAGTAATGGGAAAACTACTATTTTGACACTTTTAAATTTTTTTTTTGTGTTAATTTTTAAAACATTAGCTATCTTTCTGATTTCACCTGCCATCTTAAAAATCCTGGACACAGCGTGAACGCGTGTGAAGAGACTGATGCGCTTGGTGACCCTGTTCCATCCCTGGGTTGGGTCAAAATTAGTACTTCAGTTTTTCCGTAAAAATATTCTCAGTGTCAGCCCGAAGTATGGAAGAAGAACGTTTTATGGCCGTTGATCCTACCTGATCCCTCTTCAGTCTTTTCACATAGGTGGCCCATCTAAATAAGAGGGTAAGAAAATAGAGCAATGTCGGTTAGGAAGACATTATTATTATTAGACAAACTATTGATTTGCAATATTATCCTAGCTTTAATTTAGCTTTTAAGTCTAGTTTTAAGTAAATACTGTAACAAACTATTGAAATAAAACATTTGCATATGTATTTGTAAACATGCCAAAGTTTTCAAAAACGAGACGTTTCTTAAAGGCACTCTCCCTCTTTTCAGTCGCTCCCTCATGACAGGGATCGTGGTCATCATTGAATGTGGATGGGTTGTACCTCGCTTGTGCTATCTGCCTCCACCGGTGCCTACTCATGGCGTCTCTGACGACCGAGCAAAACTTATTTGCGGATGCTCTCACTTGATCGGTCCATCATCCTAAAGATAGATACATAGATAGTTACACAAATAGGTTTATTCTTAAAGGTACAGAACCTTCATAAAATGAAAAGTTCCTCCGGTTTTTAGCTGTTTTTCACATCCCAGGTAAAGTGGAGCTCAACGCTGTCATATTCGTTGGTACTTGACTTTCGTCTGACGGAATTATGTTGACTGTGGTAACTACAAAGTTTTGAATGCAAGCACATTTTCCCACAAACTGTAAAGATTTTAGTTTTTCAAAGATTTTCTTATGATTTCATACCTTTTTTTTTTATTAGACTATAGGCCAACGCTTGACTACAATCGCGCCTGATGGAAAGTGATGATGAGGTCTAGGATGACACGCGTTTGCCTAATACCTAATATAATTAGATCTTAACTTTGTAAACAAAATACATTCTTGTTGTTGCTTGAAAGATACGCTTAGACCATCGTTCAGATGTTTTTTGGGCGAATTCCTGTACCGGTACTGTACAACATTAAAATCTTCAACAAACGAGCCTATAATTATCTTCTTAAAAGGCCGGTAACGCATCCGCACTCCTTCTGGTGTAGCTGTTGTCCATGGGCGGCGGTGTTCACTTATCATCAGAAGGGCTACCATGAGTTGACATCTAAAACTGACATAACGTAAACTATTGCTCTGTCTCTTTCAAATGCATTACAATGAAAGAGACAAAGCGATAGTTTTCGATAGCGAGTATAGTATTTAAAACTCATGGTAAGGCTACAGGAGACCCGCTTGTTCGTTAGTTTTCCAAAAGTCATAGAACATAGTTTGGTAGAAGACGTGGCGGAGGGATGTAAATGTGCACAGATACACCCTGTATAAACATAACGACTCACAGACACATAAATAAGACAGAAGAGGGCAGGAGGGTGTCCCGCAGACGTCAGCGTGTCGCGACCCGACCGGGGCGGAAATTAAATGTCAATTTGGACATGATACGTACTCGTAGGTGCGATGTGTGTAGCTCACTCGAAGGGAATTTCAAGAATTCATTTATGAAATCAGCACGACCCGTTACAACAACACGACACGACAAGCCGACCCGGACGCCCCGTTGGTCTAGTGGTTTAAGTACCGGGCCGTGATCTCGGGGTCCCGGGTTCGAATCCCGGGTCGAGCAAAAAGTATGTTTCGTATTTTTCGAACGTAGCTCGGGTTTGTGATCACCAATCCGCATTAGGCAAGCGTGGTGATTAAGCCTAATCCCATCATAGTAGCGATGACTTGATTTCTGGCGTGTAGCACACACACTCAAGAGTCGAGGCGGAAGCGTTCAAGAGGCGCACCGCCTCTGACTTTTCTATACAATCAAATATGTCAACGCATACTGCCAGAGTCGCGGCGCAGTCGAGGCGCAGTCGAGGCGGCGGAGGTGCAGGGTCGAGTCGGCGACGCGGCGCGGGCGCGCGGCACGCCGCCGCCCCGACCCCGCCGCCATTTTGTCATCGTCTTCTGACGACGACATATTGAATGGGTGTAAACGATGCTCTGCACCTCCGCCTCGACTCTTACATCACACCACCGCCTCGACCGTGCCTCGACTCTGCCTCGACTCTGGCAGTGTGCTACCCGCCTATGATGGAGGTATTTGCCCTGCAGTGGGACAGTAGAGGTACCTATATAGGCTGATACTACTACTACTACTACTATTTATGAAATAACTAGTGGCCCGCTCTTACTTCATTTTGGGACAGTCGTTTCTAAAAGTACCAATAGATGGCGCTGGGCGTCGATTACATTGCGCAAAAGTTTCTCTTTTTTGTTTACCTTAGTCTACTTTTATCGTTATATATGATTTACTAGAAGATGAGCGAATATATGAAACTTAGTTGTGAATGGTTTGGCTGTAGCAGTATTTCCCGATGGCTACCTTCAAGAGATGATCGTCCTTTCTGAGGATCCAGTTACGCATCAGCGTCCTTTCTGTTCTCGCAGTTATTTAAGAACAGCGGTGATTGCTTACCATTAGGTGATTTCTTACGATTAGCTTGCTCGTTTGTGGCTGTTTGTTTGTTTGAGACTATTGTATTTCATCAGTAACCCATCAAAATATTATAAATGGGAAAGTGTGTCTGTCTGTATGTTTGTCTTTCTTTCACGACAAAACGGAGCGACGAATTGACGTGTTTTTTTATATGGAGATAGTTTCAGGGATAGAGAGTAGATAGGCTATTTTTTGCCCCTTTCTAACCGCCATTTTAGGGAAGTGGGGGGCGCGAGCGAAGCCGCGGGCTTAAGCTGGTATTCATCTGAATTAAATACACTAATCTGCTAAGAGTCTTTGCATTTAGTGCTTACAAACATTCCCTAAGGCACTTCATTTTCCAAACGTCTCAAATTCGCCTCAACAAATAAAAATCAATTGGCAGCGTTTGTCGAAGAGGTATCGCCTTAATAAAACCGCCCAGCAGTAACACGATCCGCCTCAAAGACTCCTCGACAGCCCCGAGCGAATACTTCAATAACATCTTCTTAATGAGAAAACGTATACGCTACGAATTGTTTGTCGATATTGGGGTTGGCGTGCGTTAATAACTATATTTGTTTGTCGGAGAAACGGATGATTAGTAAATACATTAGCTAATTAGTAACTTATATGGCAACGTATATTTTTTTTTTCTGGTATAGCAATTCCTTGCAATTTATTCTTAGTTATCCACTGGACATTGTATATGTATACCTACAATATTGATGAGGCTATCGTCAGCTCATGGCACTTACGAAATTCGTCGGCTTAGTAAGGGGTTCGGATGATGTAAAGTGGAAGCACATCTGCCCGGTCTGTGGAAGGTTGTGGTTTCGAGTCCCACCTGAACCCTCCGAGCAATTTTTTAAGTGCAATATTTACTTATATGGCTACGACTTAGGAATTAGGGACCTTCAAAATGACTATAGCTGTGAAAGTACTAATGACAGCGCTGTCGGGATCACTTTTTCAAATGATTTGTATCTAAAAAATATATCAACGGGTTTCCCTTTTAACTTATTAATCCCATTAAGTAGGTACGAGTATCTCACTAATATTATAAACATGAAAGTTTGTAAGTATGGATGGATGGATGCTTGCTCCTCTTTCACGCAAAAATTACCGAATGGATTTTAATGAAACTTTACAATAATGTAGCTTATACATCAGAATAACACATAGGCTACAATTTATAAAAATATACTGTGTGGATTATCCAAAATATGATGGTAACTAACACCACTCGTACGAAGTCGCAGGCGGCTACTAGTTGCCTATTTGTGTTTCATGATTATTATTGTGTGGATGTTATTTGTCTAAGGTAAATATGAAGGTATGGTGTCCAAATTAATAATAGTTTTTTTTACCTTTCACATAGGGATGTGTATTAACATAAAGGGTTATGTTACCGTCCTTACATCCCCATAAACATCCTTTGACTAGCTGCAAATCAAAGCTGTCGAACTGATCGAGTCTTTCAAAGATATTAACATAATAAGGCGTGTCTCACTCCAAGCATTTTGTTTTCATTCGATTGAAGCAGATTCCTCGACCTCCCCTCGGAGGGTCGGCCCTCCGTATATGATAAGGGCAGTCATGTGATGTGACTTTGACTGGTTTAATCTTTTATTCTGCCTATAAGACTGTTTTATAGAAGACTTTGAAACGCCCTCACTTCGTTTTGACTGGCCGGATGGCGCATTTGATAGTGACGCTGCCTCACACGCCAAGGTCGTGAGTTCGAACCCACGTGTGAGGGAGCTGACGTTCATCACACGAATTTTTGTTGAACAAACATCCCTGTGATGAACGCTTGTGTTTGTTCAGTGACTAGGGTGACACCCAGACACTGAACAAACACAAAACCCAGTAGGTGCAATATACTCGTATGTATTCAAGTATTATATTTGTCTTTCCTCTGTTGTCTGATTTCTGTAACACAAGTGCTTAAGCTACTTAGTACGGAGTCAGGTCAATTTATCAGATGTTGTGTGAATTATAATAGATGGCGCTGTACGTCGCCAGCTAAATGCTTTTTCGATTTACCTAAAACAGTCGCTTCATTGGAATTACCAGACTCCCTAAATCCTGAGGCATGGTCTAAGAATACCCTGAGCGAGCAGCGACAGCTTTCAAACGAAGAAGAAGTGCTTATACTAACGTTACTAAGCAAATAAATCCCGTGTGATTTGTCAACGACATACTCGCAAAATACGGCCGAATTTAATTTGCCACAAAGGGCAGGAAAACACATTTTCTCAGCGGAAGAATTTTAATAAAATCCGGGCACAAAGGGGGGGCGGGGAGGGGAGGGACTCCGCGAATTCTCGTCTGTTGAAATGGATGGAACTTTGATATGATTTTCTGAGAGTTATGCATACGTTTGTCGTAGTTTTACGCGTGAATACTCATCATCCCAGTCCCAGTTGCGTCCAAAGCCGTGGCTTCGAATCCTGGAATACGCTTGGCAAATTATCATTATTATTTTTTCTTTACGTTTAGGTGTTTTAGTCCGACGTCTCCAACGAAGTAAAAGTCAAGTTGCGATGCCAACTAACTAGTCGATTACGCAAGAGTTTCGCTCTTTCGGGTAACATATAAACCTTTTCGTTGTCTTTTTTCGGCACGCCCTTACTTCGTTACGGGACTTTATTACAATATTTTCCGATAGATAGCGCTGCGAGTAAGATTAAATCGCGCAAGTATTCGCCTGTTCTAATTACTTCTAAGACTTGTAGTTGTACACGTCTTTTACCTAGTAAATAGTGTTAACACTTCGATACACTAACAAAATAATGGATTCTCTCTTAACTAAACCCCTTTGTAGATGTAATAATTAACTGAAGCACACTCGCTCATTTTGACGGGCGCCGAGACGCGCTGCTAGAGTAAGGCAGGGTAGGGACACATCTCAACCTACTTCTGCATAGTCAGGGGAATGACAGTGAGGGTACTTGCGACCGCTCGAGACATGAGGTGTCTAAGAACTAATGTGTCGTTAAAAATAAATAAAATAAATTTTTAAATGGTAATGTATATCTCAAGGATTTTTTAGCTTTAATTTGAAATTTCGTCTCTCTTGAGATTTTACATAGAGATAGAGATTTTAGATAGAGTAAAGTAACGATCTGCAAAAAGCCGCTGGTGTAGACTGTATGCGTCAAACCGTTGATACGGTGAAATGGCGAACATTTGGGGAGGCCAATGTCCAGCAGTGAACTGGGATAGGATGATGATGATGATTTACAAATGTATTTGTTACATAGATAGATTGATATGTAGTGTCGTAAGACCCAAAAGCCTTTTAAAAGGCATAAAACAATTGTTTTTCATTGGGTCTGCTGTCTGAGCCTTACGACGTAAGACAAAATATACTTTATTATATATTACAATAACAAAAAGGGCACTCTTATTGCTCGCGACTTTTTCCAACCTTTAGGTAGAGAAGAAAAATAGTATCATACTTAGTTATTATTCCACAAATGTTTTCAAAAGGATTAGGTATTAACTTTGTTTGTTTTGCTTTAAACATACCTATCCATTTCTACAAAGATAATAAAAACAGAATTTAATGAGGATTTATGTAAATATGGTTTTTCCTTTTTACCCAAAAACTACAGAATGGATTTTGATAAAATTTAATAATAATAAAGCCTTTCATAATAAAAATAACATTAGCTTCATAAAAATACTATTAATATTTGTATATTATCCAAGGTATAACGATAATTCTATCACCACGCAGGTGAAAATATTATTTGATATTCTTACTCTAATTTGACTTTACTGTGTCCAACTATAACAACATCAACACAGTTGAATTCCCACCGTATATGGGAGCGCTAAAGTCTAAAATTGGTTTACCAAGTCTGTTTGTAGTGACAAACGAGAACATTCCTATATTTTCAGGTTGAGTGACGCAAAGTGACGTGGAAAATTAGTAGCGAAATGGAGATGATAATATTGTGTAAGAACGATATGTGTGTAGAAGGGGAATTGTGCCAGCGGAAATATTCGAGAGACACAAAAAATGTTGAATTACCAATAAGTAAACAATGATGATCACTATCTTTAGACTATCGAAAGACTGGCCGGATTGCAGCATTTGTTAGTAACCTGCCTCATACGCCAAAGATCGTGGGTTCTATCCCTACTCTGGACAAACATTTGTGTGATCGAACAAACATTTACCTAAGTTTTTATTTCCTCTGTCAGTCAGTTTGTCTCATATCCGTAAC
The DNA here is from genome assembly GCA_014851415.1 of Cnaphalocrocis medinalis. Classification (NCBI taxonomy): domain Eukaryota; kingdom Metazoa; phylum Arthropoda; class Insecta; order Lepidoptera; family Crambidae; genus Cnaphalocrocis; species Cnaphalocrocis medinalis. Next base: position 15,865,798 of record CM026284.1, on the reverse strand, counting down.
ACAAGTGCTTAAGCTACTTCATATGGATCAATGTATGAGATTTTATAGTAATAAGAAATATCTATAAAATCGATAGTCTATCGATTCGGTAGTAATATTTCTTTCAATAATGATTGTTAGCAAGTAGTTACAGTAAAACTTACTTAGTAAGTAAAATAACTTTTTCTAATCGATTTTTGTTTGATAAACTCAAAAGGGCTGGATTCTCCACATTGCTGAGAACTACCTACATACTATTTATACCCAGACAGACACTAAGTGGAAGCTTTAACTTTGGCTTTAACACGCAATACTAAATGACTATATGAGTGTCTACGCTTTTAATACCTGGAGTCTAAACCACGTTATAGCACGTTTTTAATACTCGCTTTGCATTAACTTACGGTACGACTACAGCACAATGTATAGTGAGAAATATATCATAAGTAGTAGAACCGAGAGTTCAATATCGCGTTTGCGTTAGGCTTTGTGTTGCTGACTGCATAAGTGCATCAGCGATATATCGTGGATCGTAAGTGGAAGTGCTTAGAGTTCATAATCGCAGCTTTGTTGCTTTGTTTTATGGTGCTGACTGTACAGTGCCTGCGATAAAATGCGAACACCTCGACTCTTATGCCAGGACCATAAGGTTCATATTTGAATGAGGTTGTATACTTATAAAGTGCAGGTGACTGTACAGTGGGTTAGTGATTTGCATAAAAATGCTTGAAAGTAATGCAGTTTGCAGTTAGCACACGAAGTCATGAATAAAAGGATTTTTAGCCTCAAACATTATGTAATGATGATTACTTATGCCCCGCCGATCTTGTGATAAAAGTGTTGGGCCGTGATTTCGGGGTCCTGGATTCGATTTTTAATACCTTCTGGTACCGAAAAGGGGTGATAAAAAAAAGAACCGCTTTCAAAATATGACGAATCGCTGCCTGCGCTGTGTTTCGTCGAGTGAGTGAGGGTACTGGGGGTCCAATTGGGGAGAAAGGGGGTTAAATGTCAGCACTTGTGACTTTACAGGTGTTGCGGATGTAATCGCTTACCATCAGGCGATCCATCTGCTCGTCTGCCACCTGTCACAAAAGAAAGAACTAAAAATTTTAAACTAATATTTTTTACAATAAAATTCTCTTCGTTTCAGGTAAGTCTCGATTCCGGTTTTGCTGTGGGCCAGTAGCACTACCAGGAGTTTGAAATACTATCCTCGCTATCGAAAACTATCGCTTTGTCTCTTTCATTGTGATGCATTTGAAAGAGACAGAGCAATAGTTTACGTTATGTCAGTTTTCGATGTCAACTCATGGTAGCGCTACAGATGGGTAAAAGCGAACTCCGCTCAATAGTGAGTATAGAGTTTGTGATTATATACTTTTGCTGTTGACTGTAGGTACATACCTATAGCACAAAATATAAAGGACACAGAAAGTAGATTGCAAATTAAGAGCTAAAAACATGTCATTTACTCACGCATGCGCACTAACGGGCAAATACGCCTTTTCGACCACATTAATCCTAACTTATGACATAAGATTGTCGAACTGTCGAGGTCTGTGGTAGAGGCCGCGCGCTTATGTACTCATGCCGGGCAACAACCCTAGCATATGTCAACGAACTCTTCTAAATTCAAAATTAAGGCTGAGTCTCCTTTCTGTGTCCTTTATATTTTGTGCCTATAGTTAAAAGCCTGTCAAAACGTGTTTACCTTTTATGACATGAGTGTAGATCTTTATTTTGACCACTTCGTCTTGAGATACTACGATATCTTCACACGAGCATTCTCCTAAGCCGCGCTCACAATAACGCCGGACAATAGGAACGTTTCGCACTCGAGGGCTGTATCTATTGATGTGATCGCTTTGAGATGTGTTTGAAGAGGTATTCGGGACTACACACCTGTAACTTGGTGTCTAAATGTTTATTTATTGTTTATTGCACACAAAACCCAACTACGACAAAAAACGACGCTGAAAAAGTATAAAACAAGCCTTCGTTGTCAATTTTTTTTTTATGCGATAGGGGGCAGACGAACAGACGGTTCACCTGATGGTAAGTGATTACCGCCGCCCATAGACACCCGCAACACCAGAGGAGCAAATGCGCTGCCGACCTTTTAAGAAGGAATACGCTCGCTTTTTGAAGGTTTGTAGGTCATATCGGTTCGGAAATACCGCTGGTGACAGTATACAATAATGTCATACAATACTATTCTGAATTATGCAATATTCACTATGTAGAGATAAATTTTCACGTTTGGAAATCCGCAGTTTACACGTTGTCAAAGTGCTACGGTAGGTATATGTAACTTGTGACTACGCCTTCTCCTTTTGCTTGGCCGTAGTCGGGTAAAAAAGGTCGTAATTATATTCGTCTGTCTTATACAAGATAAAACAGTACCCAAAGAATTTGTTGGTTAGGTTGTAGGTAAGTACTTCCGTACAGCTGCATAATTCCATACAAAGTATACATAACTGTCAAATTTCCTAAATTTATATTCAACCTAATGCGTATGACAGTAAGATGAGAGTCGATTGAAGAAATTTGATAGATTTGTATCCGTGATATGTGGCTGTAGGTACGTACAGTCAGCCACACATCAGGTTACCACAACCTGTCAAATTTCCTAAATTTATATTCAACCTAATGCGTATGACAGTAAGATGAGAGTCGATTGAAGTTTGACAGTTTTGTATACTTGATATGTGACTACCTACGTACAATGGTTTTATTAATTTTGCCAATTTCAAAACTTAAGATCCGTAAATATAGAATTTTACAAATACTGCAAACAAGAAAGTAATTGCCAGCTATCGGTATTTTTATTGGAGCCCAATCACCTCGCCTTTGAAACTAGGGCGCTTTGAACCTCTCCATAAAGAAATTACTTTTCATTAACTGAAATCAACTTTAAAGAGGGGAATTCCTGACAGTATAATTACTGTTTTCGTTTTTCGTATTTCACAAACTTTATTCACAGCAGTTCTTTCGAAATAAATTGATTTTAAGTGACCTTAATAAGTCAATTACGAAATTAATTTTGTTCAAGAAATCAATCTTGTTTTAATATAAGACGAGATTTATTTCTTGATTAATCCCTGGTGTTTGCAATGTAAACAAAGTGAAAGGTTCAAATCTAGACTGGCCTACTCGTATCAATCTATACCATTTCTAAAGATATAACTTCTATAGCTAACTACAAGGCTTATTTATGTAACCAGACCAAAACACTTGCGCGATGTAATCGTCACCCAGCGCCATCTATTGGCAAAATTTAGAACCAACAGGATAATTAAGTCTCGAAATGAAGTAAGCTAGGTAAGTAAGAGTCTCCGTTACACTTACTCAAAGAAACAGCGCATGCGATTGCCGTCGCCCATAGACACCCATAACACCAGTGGAGTCACTTTTGACCTCTAAGGAAGTCCAAAGGCCGGCCGAATGAGCCTCCGGTGCCCTCACTCACTAAACCAAAAACAGCGTAGGCGATTTATCGCCGGTCTTCTGTGAGGCCGTGGTATCACTCCGATCGAACCGACCCATACAAGCCGAAGCGTGGCTCTCCCGCGGTTATATGCCATATATTGTTGACCACGAGTGTCAAAAGTTACTACGAATCCACTTCTTTAAACCTTTCATTCACCCAAATCTATTGTAAGATAGAAGGAAAACTTTAAATTGGTAATAATAGCCCCCCTGAACGGATAAAGAAAAACAATTACCTTCTACGCGCCAACTTTGTTCCCGTTTATAGGCTAGTAATAAAAGTTTCATTACTAACCAATTTGTAGGAAAAATTAGATCTGCTATTTTCCGATAATACGCATTTTGACAGCCGATGGCCGCGGGCTACTGTGCCCAAGAGGGGTAGGCCTCCACTGGCAGAGATATATCGCTTCAGTTTTCAACTCAAGTTTCTATTACACAAACACACACTCTCTCACTCACACTCGTTCTTTTCTCTAAAATTAAGCGTCTGTCAAGTGTCCGTACTTTTTTTTATTTAGCCTAAGTATATTTTTATTTACACCGCTGGGCAAAGGCCTCCTCAAATTTCTCTTCTGCTCTGTACTCAATGCTGTTTGTGAGGCTGTTGAGGTCATCGGCATATCGTTGGTTGAGCCTACACCGCTGACGGCGTCCCAATATTCGTCCATCTTTCTCCGTCTACGTAATTTAAATGTATTTTAAATGTTATTGACGACTGACGGTTCCTCCTAACACAAGCCAATAAGTATTTGGCCAGTTTTTTAAAAAAGGGGATTCCTAACCCAATGTATACTCGTATGGAATTTATAAGCACTTAAGTTTCCTTGCAATTTAGGCGGTTTTAGAAGAAAATATTGTAAATTTTGTCGTCTTGTCTTGTATTCCCCTTGACATCTTGCCTACCAATATAGTGACTTCGATTTTGTGCTGTTGCGGGGGTCTATGGGCGACGGTAATCGCCTACCATCAGGCGAGCCGTCTGCTCATCTGCTACCTATCGTCGTATAAAAAACATCGTCGACATCAACGTAAAAACTCATCTCATGGCATGATTTTAGTTATATCGCTCTATCTATCTATCTATCTATCTATCTGTGAAACGCAAATAAACCATTGAGTATTGACTATCTATCTACCAGTGGAAGACGATCTTTCCGAAGTAAATTGCCCCTCGTAGCGGAAAATAGACCGAACCGAGGAGTTGCGAGTTATGGCGACGCAATTTGCTCGCTTTACGGCGCTAGCTATATTTTGAAAAACACCGTGACGCGTTCAAAAATGTGTTTAGGGTTTCAATCAATACGCTTGTAAATCTATGAAGAATGTAAATTGGTAGAACATCCCCACGGCACCTATACATACCGTGTAGATAGAAGATATGTGTAAAACTAGTGGGGTGCGCCGCCAACCTTTTAACCCCCTTGCCCCTAATTGGGCTTCCGGTACCCACACTCACTCGACGAAATACCCCGGTTTTCTGTGAGGCCGTGGTATCACTCCGCTTGAGCCGGTCCTCACAGCAGTTTCACTATCAGATTTCAAGCTCAGTTCTGGCATACGAGTATACGTTAATTCTTGAAGCTTACTATCGCATTCAGAGACATTAATTACACCTTTATTATTACATAATTTAAAATATCGACCCTTATTTTAAGAGACATAAATACTATGCATAATTAAAATAATGACACTAAGTTTAATTGTCGTCTCTGAATGCGGCAAACTCTATGCCTACTCTTACGTCCCAACAAAAAAAAACTTCGTTCTGAGATAAAACTGGACTTTCCAATTTTATCCCGAAAAAACTAATTGGAAATCCGAAACCCGAGGGAATTTCCATAAAAGAAGGGATGTCCTCGAACGTTAACGATTTGTTTGTCAAAAAGGAGCTAATTTGACACGCGCCGGGACACGCGGGCGACTGTACGCGTGACGAATACGCATGACAGAGAAAATCGTCGATACGTCTTCAGGTGGGACTCGAACTAACGACCTTTCACTAGGTCTTGCAAGTTGCAAATGAGTTATCGAGAACGTCCGTCATGTCTTAGTGTCTTGCTAATCGATAATTATCTATGGCGGTCAATCTCTACGATCAGCCATCGACACAGGACATTTATAGGGCACAAGTGTCTATTATTATTATAGACCAGAATTAACGCGACGTTAATTTTTAAGCACCTAATTCAATACTTACTTCTCGACGTAAAAAATAGTTATAATGCAATGCGATAATTTAAAGAACTATTTAGAAAACTGCTACGGGTCGGATATTGTTTTAAAAGTGCACAAGTGTATATATATATAACCCTACATATTTCTATCAAATCAAATCAAATAATTTATTCGTATAATATAGGTAGGTATATAAAAGTCTTAAAATTAAAAGTGTGCACTATATTAGGCCAAGCAATGGCATGAAAATTTTGATAGTAGGTATTGTTAAAAGTACATTCCATAATGACTGATTAAAATGATGATTAAAATTGTAAATGTCAGTTTCGATGGGATCTCTATTACAATTTCGTTGGGACACCGGAGTGACACGACTGAAGAGGGAGGATACATTTCAGGCATAGGATCAAGAGCTTAACGTGCTTGTAATGTGATATTGCGTTATCAGTAATAGATATTTGTGCGAGTGTGTGTGGTACCTTCGTTGTTCCTGGTTTCCACAAGGCAAGGGAAAATAAATATTTGGAAGAACGACAATGTATGTGAAGTTGTCTAAAGTTATCTTCGATGACACATTTAGGTTAAGCCTTGATTACTGAAACATTACTTAACTAACGTACTAATAAAAGTGTTCGCGATTAAAAAGAGTAAAATTCGGGTTTGTGTTCTGATGACCATTCCACCTTAAGCGTGGTAATAGAGCCTGGTCCCATCATTGTAGCGATGACTTGATTTCTATGATGGAGGCCTTTGCCAGTGGTCCAGTTTAAAGGCTTATTATGTTGATGGCAACACAAGTTTGTAATTATTTGGTATGGCAACACTGGTTGCTCTCTCTCTCTGTCAATTTCGTCCGACGCCATTTTCGCCATTAATTTTCCAACCAACCGTTCTTTATATATTTTAAACTACTCAGCGTTATTATTTAATAAGTAATTGTAATAATAATTTAAGTAATTATTAAGAAAATTAAAATACAGTCCACTATTATATCAAGGGTTTTAATTGCCCCGAACAATTATACTTTACGGAACTAGGTATAGGTATGTAAGCGAGTTCGAAGCGCACTCCACCGTCTTTTGGTTTATCCGGACAACCCTACCAATATCTATATCGATATCCAGGATCCCCTGGCCGTCTCCTGTCCCGGAGCATTAGCGGCAGGGGTTCTCGCGACAATTTCATTAGCGGCCATGTCAGTCGTGTTATCGGGTTCCGTATAAATCAGGAGCAGGGGTGGCCCCTACAGGTGAACAAATAGGAATGACTTTGTGAATAGCTATGGCATTTTCCAGGACGTCGGATTGAGAGTGATAGAACTAAAGTGGAATTGGGCAGGACATTTAGCTAGCTATTCAGCAGTGGGTACTACCGGGCTGATGATGATGATGATGATGATGGCATTTTCCTAAGCTTGTAATATTTATTTCTGAAAAGAAATACTGAGCAATCCTTAGACGGCAGGTTTTTCTGGTGGCATTTCACGGGTAGTATGACAATGTTAAACATTTAATTTCCAATGCCATAATTATATTGTTGCGGATCCAGGGTAAAAAAGCGTGGTGATTAAACCACGCTTGCCTAATGCGAATTGGTGATCACAAACCCGAGCTATGTTCGTAAAATTCGAAATAAACTTTTTGGTCGACCCGGGCCTACTTAAACCACTAGACCAACGGGGCGTCTTCAGCGTCTTGTACACTATATGTCATAAAAAATATATTTTGTTCAATGCTTTATGTAGTTATTGTGTGAAATGTGGTTGTCTTGTGTAAGCTTTTTTGTTATTTTTTTTTACGATAGACGCTGACGAGCCGACGGATCACCTGATGGTAACGATAAAATATATTTATAAGTAAGGTCTTGTTCAACCCTGCCCGGGAATCGAAGTGAGGAGTTATCGGGCCGGCGATAATTGTTCGGGGAAATATCTTTTCCGGCGTATTTGTAAGAGTGACGTCATGCGTGGATTCAGTTAAATATACAGCAGTGTCGCGGTGGGAATTCAACACAGGTTGTGTACATAAAGATCTGAATATATTTGTTATATTTTTACGTATTCAAAATAAGTGTGAAGAATCGAGTGTGCATAAAATTATTTATTATCCTTCTGCTATGTCGCTGTGAGACGTTTCCCCGTATTAAATTTACCTATCGTGGGAAAGCCACGCTTCGGGATAAATGACCCGGCTCGACCGGAGTGATACCACGGCGTCATAGAAGACCGGCATGAAACAGCGCTAGCGCTAATTGGGGAAAAGGGGGTTAAAGGTAGGCAGCGTAAATGTGATTCTACTGGTGATGCAGGACAAAAGGCTTGACATTAGGAAGGAGTTCAATTGATGTGGAACTGCCCGATCGCGAGTCGCTTGTGCTGTGGTGTTTCACGCCCCATTTGGGGAGAAGTGACATTGAGATGGGCTAAAGACACAGACTTTGTAGGGAGTGAAGAAACGCACCGGGGAAAGAGCCCTTAGCAAGTACCTGGTGAGCGTCTCCCAAGATTCGGTCCGTATGTCGAGACGGTAGGAAGGACCATGGGCTGGGGTGGAGGAACCTGTGTCTGGTGATGCAGGTGTCTATGGGCGGCGGTAATCGCTTAACACCAGATGATTCGTTTGCTCGTCTGCCGCCTATGACATAAAAAGACTGTTTTCTCAAAATGTTAAAACGTTAATTGCCGTAATCAGAGACGCCGTTCAACCATAAAAAAAAGTAATAGGTATTCATTGACTTACAAAACATTTCTATAGATAGAGCAAACATTTTTCAACCTACACATTTATAGAAATCACAAAGATAAGATTCAAACGATACTGTTTCCAGAGAAAAATGTTTCCCGGCCATTCTCTTTGATCACGCCGCCAAATATTTGTTTTAGTAATGACATTTCCTGACACACTTCCGCAACATTTACTTTGGGACTATTTGCTCAGATCGTTTGTATTATTTTTGTTTGGCTCCTGGACTATAGTTGTGAAATGACGTAATGTTTGATTAAGATGTTAAACGTTGTAGCTTGAACTTTGTACAGAAATCGTACCGTATGCGTAACGTAAACAATTTGTATGAAAATTGAAAATCATCCATGCTAGAAATAATATTATAAATGGGAAAGTGTATCTGTCTGTCTGTCTTTCTTTCACAGCAAAACGGAGCGACGGATTGACGTGATTTTTTAAGTGGAGAGAGTTTAGTTTAAGGGACTTATGCTACTTTTTTCCCCCTCATGTTAGAAAAGTGGGGGACACGAGCGAAGCCGCGAGCAAAGCTAGTACTGTCATAAACAGTCCCACTGCTGGGCAAAAGCCTCTATCAGAGAAATCAAGTTATCGCTACTATGATGTGATTAAGCGCAATCACCATCATTTTGTAACATCTTTTTATGCACCACTTTCACGCAAATAAATGACATTCTATTCTATTCTATTCCACGCTTGCTTAATGCGGCTTGGTGATCACAAACCCGAACGTGCCCGAACTACCTATACCTATTCGAAAAATATAAAGTTATTAGCATAATGCAATCGATATCTAGCGCCTTAAACGGAGTGGGGGTGGGCCACTAGGACCATCATAATATACAGATTCAAAACTCAAAATCAATCAAATGCAGTAAGCCGCTACATGTAAAACCTTGACCTTGACTTGACTTACTTAACCTGTATCATGTAAGTAACATTGTAATCACAGGTCCCAGGTATCTGTTTTATTGAATAATGTAGAAGCGCAGGAACGCACATTATATCCGCTAGGGGCTGTTGACGCGTTACCGGCGGATTACTCAGCTCTAAGACTTGGCACAGTGCGACGAGTGTCAGTAAAGCATATGCAAGAAGAATGCTGACAATGAAAGAACGCGAGGTTAAGTTACAACCTCTCTTACTGACTGGCCGGTTGGCTCATTTGATCGCTGCCAAACTTATAATACTTTTTCCCCGATGGGCCTCCCGAACCCACACTCAGCGAAACACAGCAGAGGCACCGGTCTTCTGTGTATTCGTGTATCATCCAGTCGGGTCGGCCCATCTTAGCGCGTTATTCCCAATTGCGTTTAAAGCTGTCTCTTTCAAACCAGGGACTCGCTTATACCATGATTCAGAATTTCCGAGTATGATGAGTCTGGTAATTTAAAGTGAAGCGACTGCCATCTTGTCTTCGCATCTCTTTTACATGGGAACCAAAACCAACCAAGTTTAACTGAATCATGGTTACACGTTTCAGAAACCATCCGAAACGTGCAGGTTTCCAGTTTTTCCTCACCGCTAATGGTAGAAATACCTACAAGGTGATTTTTTGATAAAATTTTTGAGCTCGACTCAGAATCTGTAAGTGTACACCACAAGGAGTTTGTTTAACTTTTACCGTTATTACTTTATATTTAGGTTTCCGTTATTATTGTAGACCTCACTGCAATAATCTGCACTGTGCTCCTCAAAGCCGCACGTACATTTTAACGCGATAAATCGTTGCGGAAATGACGACGAGCGGAGCCGCGGGATATTACGTGTTAAGCGCCGAATGGGTTATAAGCTATATAAACTTTATGGTAATAACTCCTCAGTGGATGGGTGAGGGAGAGGGAATGACGCGGTGGTTCTGTCTGCCCGAGTGTATAATTGATTGTTGCTACGAGTGTACTTAAATTATATTATAATCTCTAGAAACACCAAAAAAGACTTCTTTACTGTTCTGTCTTTTTTATGTGTTAGTGGCAGACGAACAGACGGATCAGCTTATGGTAAGCGATTGCCGCTGTCTATAGCACCTGCAATACCAGTAGAGTCACAAGTGTGCTTCCAACCTTAAAACCCTTTCCCCCAATTGGGCCTCCAGTAATCTTATTCGACGACGGGTTGTAAATTATCTTCTACAACTAGCGCGATGTAATCGACACCCAGCGCCATCTTTTGCTTTAGTTTGGAATTAGTGTCACGAAGCAAAGTGAGGGCCATTAGTACCTATGCTATATATAAACTTTATGGTTCTTTTTTTTATTTATTTATTTCAAGGGTAACATACATACTTTTTTAAACATTAACATTGCTCACATTTTCTAATGCATATGGCAATAAAGTTTCCACAGTTAAAATAAAGTTTCCACAGTTAAAATTATTAACCCAGCAGTAATACGCCGTGGAGGATATCATTAAGGGAAAGGGAATGACGTGGTGTTTCTGTCTTCCTGTGTGTTCCATTGTTTTGTTTGTAACTAAATGAATAGATTTCTGTTAGGCTTCCAGTAAATACCACCCTTATTATAAAATACTCTTGTAACTACTCAGGTTGTGGTAACCAGTGGCCTTACCATGACTTTGAAATACTATCCTCGCTATCGAAAACTATCGCTTTGTCTCTTTCATTGTGATGCATTTGAAAGAGACAGAGCTATAGTTTACATTAATTTGTCAGTTTTCGATGCCAACTCATGGTAGCGCTACTGATGTGCGGCGTACCTACTGAGTATAATACGTTAAAAAGAATAAAACGTTTCCTTATTTCGTGTCGTGACTTTCAATGTAAATAAATATTTTCCGCTCTATTATTTTATATCGCAAAAGCTATTAAAATTCCCTTCTAAAATCCACGTCGCACACAGATTTTCGCCAGCCCAGTACCTAAGTAAAGAGGCTCTTATACGATACGATTAATCGTTAGCGAATCGTTGTTTCAGGGCGATTGAATTGACTAATCGATAGTGTATCGATAAGTATGTTAACATCATTATCGATATAGTGAATGGAAGACGATATTATATCGTAGACTGCAACTAAAACCCTTGCATTGGATAAAGAATTTGCGGGTAAAAAAATATTAGTGAACATATACTCCAATTGGAAAAATATCGTAATAATGTGATAGTGTATCGACGTTTTGTACTGAGGCGTATAAGTAAATGAAAATGAATCATTTAGTAATCGTTTCGCATATGAACGTCATTACGATACAATCGTTTACGATATCGCATCAAATCTATCGTAATGCTGAATCGTGGCGTATATGAGACTATAAACCAGTTAAAAACTACTGCGCTAGAATAACTAGATAGTACAACTCAATTTTATAGTCGTTCTACGGTGAATTTCAGTTATTTATCAAAATATACCCTGTCGAGACGGCTGAGGGTGTATTATGGTTTGGCAGACGACTGCGAATATGAATGATTTGGGTGTTCGCCAGTGAATGGGCCAAGTTTGGAACATTGTCGTTTCTTTTTCACGATTCGTTAAAATTAATGTATTCCGAAAATATCTCGAATATTTCGCAACGAATAAATAGTGCTCTCAAAAATAAATCGAAGCCATCACATGTGGGACTCGAACCCAAAACCTTCTACATGCCGGGTGGCTGCTCTACCATTAAGTAAACTAACCGAATCGCGTACCAAGCCGACCATTTTTTGTAAATGCTTGCTAAAGACTTAAGAATAATATAAAAATATATAATTTCTAAAATATAAAGACAATTCTATCATCACAAGGGTGCAAACGCGAGGCGCTAGTTCTAAAAATCACCATCATCATTTCAGCCAATAGACGTCCTCCGCTGGACATAGGCCTCCACCAATGTTCTCAACACAGATCGGTCCGGTTTCGGAATACACAAAATTCCCGCTACCTTCTCCAAGTGGTCAGTCCACCTTGTGAGGGCCTGCCACGGCTGCGACTTTCTATGCGAGGCTACCACTCGAGATCTTTTCGAGAAGTCGCAGAATAAGACTATTTAATTATTTATTTTCAAGGGAAACAGACATACTTTTTAGAACATTAACGTAGTTCACATTTCTAATACATTGTAAAATATAATAGAAGAAGAAGAAGAAATGTTAAGGTACTCGAACTTTTTCCCGTCCAGTAAATACGTAAACAGAACTTGGCTTAGTTTCAACTATCCACGTTTCACTCGGGATCTTTTTTGCGCTTGTCACTTCAAAATGACACCCTCGGCCATTGCCCGAGGGTTTAATACAGGGTAGCAGGGGGTGTCATATTTCGCATGGTTATTCGACACCTGAATGTGGGAAATAGGGCGGTGAAACTCCGTCCAATTGCCTTCAAATGGTTTTCCCTGCGTTAAACTATTTTATGTCCGCGTTTTGTGAGGAGACTGATTGAGTTGTTATGTTCACAGATTGTTTGATGGAATGGCTTAGTTAAATCTCAATTATTATAGAGTGGATGTTCACGCTAGTACAGATAAGCACGCTATAAAAGTAGATATTTTAGTTCTTCCATTCGCCGCTAGATGGAACTATGCTAATTTGCATCGCGCAAGCGTTTCGATTTTTCGTTTATACATAAGGTCCCAAAGATTTTACTTCAATATACTACCATTACTAAAACTTTGAGTAAGTAGTTTCATTTTAGTACACCCAGTTCCAGATCAACCTAGGTCATATTCAGTGGAATATGCTCTATTGGACTAATCCTCGTACATCGTAAGAATAGGAAAAAAAATCGAACAACTGAGGTTCATATCTAAGGATTTACGGATTCTATGAACCCATGCTGACATGCTGAAATGGATTACAATTAATAAAAGCTGTTCCTTAACTTATTTGAATTCAAATGAAACGGCATAGCTCGGGTTTGTGATCACCAATCTGCATTAGGCAAGCGTAGTGATTAAGCCTAATCCCATCATAATAACTTGATTTCTATGATGGAGGCCTTTGCCCTGCTGTGGGACAGTATGATACTTTTCTTTACATTTTCTAAGATGTTGTCTGGGTGTTCTGGGTTGACGCCTCCAGTTAATTAAATCTGGTACTCAGGGGTTGCCCTAGTTTGAGACCAGGTTGAGTGGTGTGATTGTCTGGCGCATTATAAAAGATGATTGAGTAGAAATGAAACGGTCTAATAATCTAATACTAATTTTAAGGTTTAACTTTTTTAGTCCTCCAAATACCTGTTGGTAGTTTCATTTAAACCCATATAAACTCCCATTCATCACACTTTATAACTCATAACTAATTCGATCCAACTTCTTCACGCCGCCGAGTGGCGACAACGTCACGTACTGGTAATTGAAAGTGTAACCCTGTATAAGTGAATATAGCAGGCAGTTATACCGGGTCGTCGCTGACCGCGGCCACCGGAACACCGTCCACCCACGCCTGGCCCGGGAAATTGAACCTAGGGGTGTCAACGACATGGGACGTTAAATGTGGAATGATTGATGTTTGTTGGGAATTTACAACACATTAACCGTCGGAGAGCTAGGCTTCGGCTGAATGGCCGTCTCGACTAGAGTGATACCACGGCATCACAGAAGACAGGCGCGATGTGACGGTTGCGCTTGGGATCCCGGGGCCAATTGATCCTTGGATCGGGCCAAAAATTTTTACCTGAGTTTTTCTGCTGAGAAATTCTCAGAGTAAGCCCGAATTCTGGAAGTAGGCCGTCTTGTACCCCGTGCCTCGGAAAGCCTGACCCCTCTTTGAACGTGTCATACTTAAGCACACACGTGTCGTGGGCAACACGTATTTATCCTCCTTACAGTCGCATCATCATCGGACTACCCTAAAACTTGAATCATGGTCTAATACATATGGCAATAATGAAAACTACAGCTCTGGATGCCACTAGGAATAATACTTTAAGATGAGAGAATAAATCCACCATCCAATCCACCATTGGAGCCTATAATGACGAGTGGAAACAAAATGAGCAGCGAATTTTTCAGTTTCTAAAGGAAAAGTTAATGAATGCCTGCGCGGTGGGAGTTAATTGAGAAAGCCGGTTTCGATGACTCAACAGTAATATAATACATATGAAAGTAGTGGACATTGGGTCGACCAGGGAAATTTAACATTAGGGCTGGCTACTTTTCACACTAGAAATGTTTTATAAAACAATTTGATCAAAGTAAGTTTATAACCATTGATCTTTAATTAGAAAAAGTGAAGGTCTCAAAATGCAGCCCTAGAGAACTCCCATAAGTAGAGAGGCTACACTGTGATTTGCACTTACTTTTTTAGATTTTCTAGATATGACTGTGATAAATTTAATACGTAGTCTGACATAGAAATTCAGGGCAAAATTATGCATTAAATTTATAATATAATTGATGATTGACAAAATCAATAGCTTGGCAGAAAACTTTAAAGAATTTAATATATTTGTTTTCTTTTTGTATCTGGCTGTAAAATATGTATTTCAGTGTTAAATTAATATTTCCTCTGATCTTCTATTATTATATTCTTTAACACTAGTGTTTAATCTACTTAGTAAAGTCCATTAATGATTATATTGTATGAATTTATTATAACGATTTCTGTCACTTCTGAGTCTGTGGCAGATATCTCTAGTTCAGTTAACTTGTATGTAATATGTATTAAATATCTTTTATGCGCCAATTTTAACAGTTATTTGAATATTCTAGTTAGTCGTAACGTTCAACCCTCAAATGCCGACGGGCGTAATCTAAACACGAGGCTGACCGGGGCGCGTTTGCGGTTGCGCGCTGATTGCAGTCGAGGGTTCATTACAATTGACTATTTCAAAAGTTTACCTGCGACAAGGGTTGGACTTTGTAAAACATTTGCGTTTCACTGAATAGATAGACTTGTAGATACTGTATATCTTATACGTAAACAAATTGATTTGGGTGATTTGTAAAAATCCACTAAAAGCGCCATCCACTGGCCCGATAGCGCATTTGGAGTGACCGTGCCTTATACGCCAGCTTATGTATAGTGATGCGGGAAAACAGACCTTGGAAAGGAATTTCATTTCAGCTGTCCACATTATAAATGTGGAAGCGGATAAGGGGTAAGTCAACCACATATGGAAGAAAGCTCTCGCTGCGCCTTGTCGTCCGGTGATGGAGTGGGTTAGGGGAGATCATATGCAAAACCTCTACTCACTCTCCCAAGTGAGTCTGGTTTTACTGATCCCAAGAGTTGAGTAGCACTACCATGAGTTTTAAATACTATTCTCGCTATCGAAAACTATCGCTTTGTCTCTTTTATTGTGATGCATTTGAAAGACACAGCAATAGTTTACGTTATGTCAGTTTTCGATGTCAACTCATGGTAGCGCTAGAGAAGAAGCCGTCGATGCCGATGGAGCGAGATTTTTCAGAAATAGACTACTTACTCACTCTGGCATTAACAATTTTGAGTTCGTACTCATTTGTATTCCACTCAAAGACCACGGCTATCTTATCTTTAGAATACTTACACGCTTTCGCGATGGAACAAAAGTGATTAAACGGCCATTTGAGTCATCAAATCATCGTTACCTACATACATACAACGTATCTAGATCGCAACCAGCAACTGTGTGACAGATGCTAACCCTCCTATTGTCGACAGAATACGCGATGAGTCGGTGTATTTACAGTCCAACCATTGTTCCCGCTGAGAGGGTGCTGTTTGCAGTTACTGCGCTGAATGTTTAACTATCACGAACAGAATTTTGAAGCGAACATTTGTTGGTTTATTGCTAGAACTCATTATTTCTAAATCAAATATATAAGGACGTCCCAATTGGGGGAAAGCGGGTTAAAAGTTTTACAGTGCACTTGTTACTCTCTACTGGTGTCTATGGGCGACGGCAATCGCTTACCATCAGGTGATCCGTCTGCTCATCTGCCACTTACCACATATAATGTTTTGTCGTGTGTAGTGTATACACAGACTCGAAAAAAAGAATCTTTTAGCTCGAGTATAACAGTTACGAGTACTTCCCTTTAAGCCCAGTTTGAACAACTTAACTGCCACTAGTCTTCGCGTTGTTGTAGTTGCTTCGCGCTAAAAATTTTCTTGTTCTTAAATGTAGTAACAGAATCAGAAACTTTATTGCTTTAAACTGTAGGTTACAATTTGCAGGTAAGTAGGTACATCTGTACCTGGTCTGTAGGTTACATTTAATTTACATTTTGTGGTTTCATAAAACGTTTAATGACTTCTTAACCAATTCGTATCAACTTACTTAAAAATGGATTACCATTGCCACGAAGCTGGCCATAACCACTATACACTCTTACACCATACCACAAAACCGATACGCGTTTTAATCGCCCGTAAACTCGAAGTTAAGCTTCACCTCTTCAGCAAAGGATTCTTACTTAATTACAAACATTTTCGCCGCAATCGCGTTAAAACAGTCATTTATTAAGGGTTTGTGCAAAAAGCGGGTAAAGCAATAACAGTGGAGTAATCTCCGTGCAACAATGCAGCGGGACAATGACGGTAATCCGCCATTGTTGGCGCGTTCCGTTGTTCCGCAAAACGCGGCTGGAACGCGAGCGGCGAGCGGGTGCTAGTGTCTTAACTAGTCCAAGACTGGAAGCAGGTCCGTAGAAAAGATAATAATCCTCCAACCGATTCGGCTATGGCAGCCGACCGAAATGATCAGCCATGTACGCAGGATATACTATAGTGAGCATGAGTGTGCGTAAACACAGGTCCACTCATTCCCGGCCACTAGACCGACGAATCGGTTTGCCGAACAACGCGGCTGAAGGACGTAGCCATTTAGATGGTCAGGAAGAAGTGGAGTTGGGCTGGTCACAGTGCGGATAAGAGAGACCATTGAGCGAGGCGGGTCGTTAAAACCATAAATATTTTTAAAAGACTACCTAATTTATATCCCTTGTAGACCACCTGCCCGTTAATATTATTGTAGAGGTAGTGGGGAAACAATGGATGAGGCTGGCAGGGGACTGCAATGAGTAGCGTGATAGAGAAAAGACCTATACTTAGCAGTCAGTGGATGTGGGCTGATATGATAATGACTTAAAAATTAATGACTTATAAATGATTATGATTAGTTTACGTTAACTAAAAATAGCTTCTTCCGTGATAAACACATCACTAGTTGGCATCTCTAACCTCTATGTTCACGTTTTGCCTTGTCTTTGCCTCACATTGCGACGAAATAGTTTAGAGTTAACTAGCTTCTGAAGCGCTGACGACATTATGTTTTTGATACCTACCTACCTTTGTAGATATAACAAGTATGGACTTATTAATATGACGCCCTTTTGTTGATACAATCTCAATTCAGTCTCGATGCAGTATCGATAAAATCGCAACCAAAGAATTAGAATGTTACAAGAAGAACGATGTCATTCGGTACCCTCCCTCCTCACCCCCTATTAGATCGGAAGATTGGAATCGCGTCTAAAAATTCGCTAGATGGCGCACTGTTAGACTGACCAAATGACGTTGAAATTGGAATTTCAACGTCATTTGATTTGTAACATTTTGACATCACATCAGATGGACCTCAGAGACGCCATCTAGCGGAGTTTTCATACGCGATAGCCCCCATTTGGAAATGTACCAGTTCCTCATACAAATATCTAAACAATAAAGGTTGTTCAGATATTTGTGAACACAAAATTAAGTTCTCCGCTTTCGCCTCTTCGCAGTCCCAAACGCCTGCAATAAAACGATAAAATATGATCTCCAGGCTCCTATGCAAATATTGTTAGTGCATCTCGTAAGCTCCTAATGGATTGTGGACTAGATGCAAGCTGCTGGCGACCCCTGGCGGAGAATTACAGGATTTGTCTGAATTTGAGAAAATACTTCTTATTATATAATGAATACTTGAATGAATTCACCGTCGGAGAGCCAGGGTTCGGGATGAATGGGCTCCGGCTCGACCAGATTGATACCATTATAGAAAAGTGCCACCATCATGGTCTTCTATGAGGCCGTGGTTTCACTCCAGTCAAGGCGGCCCATTCATGCCACAGCGTAGATTAGCACTTAGGTACTCCCAGAACACTAAAAGAAGATTCTGAAAAAAAAACCACGCAATTTATTTATTATTATTTTTGGGTACTTAATATAAACCCAATTACATCTTTACGCTTTATATGTACACTAGCTGCCGCCCGCGACCCCGTCCGCGTGGAAAAGTAACTTTTTACCCCCCTTTCAACCCCTTACAACCCCCTTTTCGCAATAAAAAGTAGCCTATGTCCTTTCTCAGGGTCTAGATTATCTGTATACCAAATTTCATTTAAATCCGTTGAGTAGTTTTGGCGTGAAAGAGTAGCAGACAGACAGACAGAGTTACTTTCGCATTTATAATATTAGTATGGATGTGCTATATTTGTGTTGTGTTGGTTTGGTTGGTTTTACACACACTTAATGGTGGTTATTACGCACGCTTATATTTTTACTGTGGTAGAGTAAGATCAGATCAGAGTCAGGCCTCCCACCAGGTGGACCGACGATCTGGTAAAGGTCGCGGGAGTCCATTGGATGCGGGTGGCACAGGACCGATCTGTGTGGAGAACTTTGGGGGAGGCCTATGTCCAGCAGTGGACGTCTATTGGCTGAAATTATGATGATGATGTAGTATATGTTTCCAAAACAACAAAAAGAATTGGAGATGTAATCACACAATCAATTCCCAATGCCAATAGTGTAACACGCTGTTTACGTCCGTTCCCAGAGATCGTGGAACAATGTTCACATGTAGAGTTTATCTGTAGAGCTCTAAAGCAAGATTAGCCAGATTAGAGTCGGATCGGCGCGGCCCATTAGACACGTACGCTCTCACAGTGTAGAGACCCCCAGTAAAGGCACCCATTAGGGGCCATTAATGGAACATACATAATATAGTGGCCATAAATAAAGTCACACGATTTTTTGTGATTTGTGACCCTTGTCACATTTGGTCACGTTTTGTGACTTCCCCCTCCCTAGTGTGACGTCACACATTTTTCAATTATACATCTAGGAATTAAGCTGGCAGCTGTGGCAGCTACCACGGGTTCCAAACTAACGCATCGGGTTGGCCATTCAAAGAGGTAACGCCGCCAGCATTCTGGGCCCACAACGCCAGTGGAGTCACAAATATGCTGCCAACTTTTGACCCCCTTTCCCCCAAATTAGGCCTCTGGTACCCTCACTCACTCGACGAAACATAGTGCAGGTGCTGCTTCACGCCGCACGGCCTCACAGAAGGCCGTGGTATCACTACGGTGTGTCTATGGGCAGCGGCAGTTGCTTACCATCAGGTGATCCGTCTGCTCGTCTGCCACCAATCACATAAAAAAAATTTTTTTGTCCTAATTTACATGTCGCAGGCTTTAAACCATGTCCTATTTTTAGAAATTCGCATAAAAACATCCAACTTTTCATACAAAGTCGGTGACGTCATTTTGTATGGAGAGTTAAAAAAAATGTCGAAAATCGTCAAAATGTCAAAATGTTGTGCTGTCTCGACGGAAGAGTGAGGATACCGGAGGAGGCCCAATACGAGGATAAAGGCCCCCTTTTAGGCCGCGCACTTGTGATACCACTGGTGATGCGGCAGTCGCTTTCAGGTGATCAGTCTACCCCTGCCACTTATCACAAAAACTGTACTAGTTCCTAGCCCAGCGTCCATACAATTCGGAACATTAACTTTGTTATTATTTCCAACGCTTACTAAAACTTCATAGAGCATAAGGAGACATCCTCGGCGCAGGCCTGTGAGTTATGACCCGAGGAATATTGCCCTTTCATACCAGCGCGCGTAAAAAACGCGGACCGCCGCAAATGTATTGGGGACTTCGATAAATTGAGGAAAACTGACCAAGGGTTAAATTAAATGATAAAATAGATAGCGGGCAAGAAAAATGTTTTCGCGGGCACTGGAATGTATGGCATTCGTTCGAAGGATAACTTTTTTACAAGCTTTTATTGCTTGCTCTTCTCGTATTTTTCATTTATCTTGACATGTTTGTCATATTTATCCACCCGTGTAAGTGAGATCGTATATTCATATTATTTTTAGTATTCGATAAACCGATCGGTGTTCATTTACTCGAGTGGAAGGCAGTGTAACTAATTAGATGTTACTTTTAGATAGGTACATTGTGGGGTTCAAACCATAGGGGGCGTAAAACATTAAGCTCTTCTAAGGTTGGTACGTTAAAAGAAAGTTTGAATGTTTTTTAAAATGCGTTTTTCTCAAAAGTTATAGAACAATGTTGTTATATTGTATTAAAAGACGTGATCAAAGGGATGTACATTCACTCCCCATCAAACCCCTGTATGATTATATCCCTATTGTGTGACTGCAGTCACTTCGACAAGTTTGACAGTTTCAATTTACTCCGGAATCGACAAAGCACTAGTCGTGAAGTAGCGTACAGACACCCACACCAGTTTACTACAGTCTGCCAAATTCCTTCAACCGACTCTCAACTTATTGTCACACACGTTTGGTTCACCCAACGTGTGGATACTGTACCTTCTGGTGTCTAAAATTTGTATTCGTCCGGCATATTGTTTCTCCAAGAGTTCAGCCAACTGATACTACGGTATACAACTGTGTACTTACACGTACGAGTACATTCAGTTAAATTGAATGTTTTGCAGTTTAGTCATCGAAATAATCAATAGAAACTCTTATTTCAATTCGAAAATACTGATAAATGAGAACCCATGGCCAACATTTTCAGTTAAAAATATAACGTCTAGCTGGTTTTATGAGCATTCAAAGTTTCATAAGCAAGTCCATTTTTAAAGTATAAAATTAAAAAAAAAGAATTATATCATTGAACTACCCGTACATTTTTCACCAACTTTTATTATGAAACCATTTACTTAAACGAAACATTTGATATAGCTACCAAACAAAATTTACTAGACGCGCATACAAGATACGAGCGTGTGACGTCACTTGCCTGTAGCCATTTTGTATAGAGCGTTTTTGGGCTTGCCCAAAATATGTGCTCTTAAAGTTGTGATATCTCAGGTGATTCAAATCAGAATCAAGCGATTCTTTCAATAATGTTTCTTAAATTGAGAGGTCTTATGATTAAACACATAATTTTTTTTTGTCAAATACCCTATTTACTCTAGAAGACTTTGGGATCTCGAAAAATGACTTCGCGTTTTAAGAAACCAATTAAATATTTTGATTCTACCATTAAATACAAGACATTTTTATAGATTGGTGTTTTTTGATTAATTGGTTAGTTTAAGAGCAATATTTTTTTGAAAAATAATTTGTATGGAGAAAACATAAATTGTACAATATCTCCAATTCCTCAAAGTTTCCTCAAATAATATTATCAGGGCTATATAACACCAATTTTTTTGCCTATTTTTAGCATCTGCACACTATGCTCGATATTCACCGATCTCGTCACCTAAATAACAAAACTTATTTTCCCGGTAAAAAAAAATCTCTATTTCCACATCACGGTCGAGGTTGAGAACCAAGTGCGTTTTTTTTATCAGTGGTAGCCCCGGTAGGCCTAATCCACTCATCTTTTTGAACACAAACGCTTAATTTCCTTATCGTTTTCACTATTTTAAATCAAAATCAGGACGACAGTTTTAGATTTTCTGATATGTAAAAGGCACTGTGTCCTTAAAAACTACGGCCACTTTCTTTCAACTTCACAAAACATCAATATTAGTTACTAAATCGGGAAAACATTATAAATTTACATTATGAAAATATAACTCACAAAATATACGCGTATGCTTAGAAATCGAAACAAGGAATGTATTTACGAGATTTGAGTGGAAAAAATTAAACATCGAAAAATATAAATATTTGGAGGGTGGTTGGTAATTCTCAGTGTTGGTAACAGTTAACTAAGTAGGTATTTGTAATGCAACGTTTGGATGCAGATGTAAATCATAACTATAGGTTCGTGCTCAGATAAACTTGCAATAAAAGTCATTCACCCCACTTGTACCAAGAAGTCGTCAAAAATTCGCGATACAGATCGCTTCCCATACTAAACTGTCGATAAAATTACATTTGCCGTGTTGTGTTTATGTTTATTTCATTACTTTATTATAAAGGGTAAAAAAGGCACAAAAATATATTGAAATAATAAAGTATAATACTTTTATAATAGGTAGGTCATGACTAGGTTAGACGCTATATTTTTGTAGCATTAATAAATTACTTTTAACTTTAAACATCCCTGAAGTAGTATAGAAAAGTGTTTCAATTTATTATTTTAAATTAGAGTTATTTTTATAAGGAAATAATAACTACATTATTTTTAACTTTGAACATGTATATCTCAAAAAGTACTGCATAAATTGAAAAACATAATATAACATAAAAGTATAGTATTGATACGTAGAATCTTAATATGCACATAAAAATCCCAAAGTCCACGTTTAGCATTTTCAGCCCATTGTGGGGCGGGTCGCGGGAAGGGATGGGTGGTGTTTTATCGATAGTTAATTATCGATATTAGTACCTACCTACTAATGTAGATACCTACTAAAGGTAAAGTAAAGTATCATAATTATACTGTCCCCTTACAGGGCAAAAGCCTCCATCATAGAAATCAAGTCGTCGCTACTATGATGGGATTAGGCTTGATCACCACGCTTGCATAATGCGGATTGGTGATCACATAACCGAATTATGATCTCTAGGATACACAATTCTATACTGAAAGCGTTTGAAAAAATTATCCTATCAGCGCTGACATTAGTACTACTAATGTCAGCGCTACACAGCTACTTACAGGTTTAGATATTTTGAGTTCCAAAAATGCCGTCGCCACATTTTATTTTTGACCCAAAGCCATTGTAATTGGTTTTAAATTCAGAAAATTAACGCTCTCTTGCGAATGGACCGCGACACTTTTAGTGCCTTAAGCTGAAGGGTTTATATTATGATTGAAGGATAGTACAGTTACTGCCCTCTTCATATTTCGAGCTTAGCTGAAGTTATCTGTAGAACGATAAAATTGATAAATTGACACAACATTACATACCCACATTATCCTGGTCCCAAACTAAGGTGGTTTCGTAAGGGGGTTAAATGTGGGCAGCGCACTTGTGTCTCTACTGGTGTTGCAGGTGTCTATCGGCGACGCCAATCGCTAAGTGATCTGTCTGCTACCTATCACATAAAAAAATCCTTAATACCATGAAAATTAAGAACAACGAAGGTACCAAGACACCCAGAACCAACACAATATCTGTTTTATCTGAATTACCTCTTTAAAAGTGTGTATAGATTCTTTTATTTGATACCAATATCGACATCGATGTTTTCCTCTCGTCCTAACCGCACCCGTCCGGCAGCCGCGGACAGTAAGTAACAAGGTTATTTGCCGGACAGCTGTCCTGAGTGTCCGGGTGTCCGGTGGGTATCGAATTATCCGCCCGAAGGCCTATAGGGCTGGCGACGATGACAGATACCGCTGCTGTCAGTAAATAATAGGTAATGATAGTTGTGACAAATTCTCGATACTACCGTTCGTTTCTAGGGATTACAAATTTCGGTCATAGAAACCCCGGTCGCTTTATCTAGATACAGCGTGACCGAAAAAGTTATTTAGCCAACCAATTACTATAGATTAGGATCGAAAATAAAATACTTTTACTTACACATAAAATTTGGTTTTCAACCTCGACGGCATATAATTCAAAATAGCTGTAAAACTACTAATTATAGCACTGATAGGATCACTTTTTCCAACGCATTCAGTACGGAATCGTGTATCTACTTATAGAGATATCGATGGTAAAAACCTCCACCAACCATATAGGGTACCTACTCTATCAAGTCACCGCTACTATGATGGGATTAGGTTTAATCACCACGCTTGCGTAATGCGGATTGGTGATCACAACCGCGAATGTAGAAAAATTCGAAATATATTTTTTGTTCGACCCGGAAATCCGAACCCCAAAATTACGGCTCGGTATTTTTTTTTTTTATGTGATAGGTAGCAGACGAGCAGGCGGATCACCTGATGGTAAGCAATGCCGCCGCTCATGGACACCTGCAACACCAGTAGAGTTACAAGTGCGCTGCCAACCTTTTATCCCCTTCCCCCCCGGGTGGGCCTCCTCCTTTAAACAAAACCAACGAGTCGTTAGAAAGTAGTAAGTAATACAGTGAAAAATACGAGAGTAAAAAGTTTCTGATAGAGAGATCTCTACATTAAACGCAGCCCTACCACCCATTGGCGAAACTGCTGCAGTCACTTCGTTACGGGCGGAATATCCTCCGTACTGATTCACTATTCCATTACTCACCCGATAAAAGTTACTTAGCGTCTCGGAACGAAGCTAAAACGAAAAAGAAATGCGCGGAAACGAAACAATCGTGAACACTGCAGATAAATCCTCCCTTTGACTAGAGATCCCATGATCGATTTCTGCACTCCGTTTATTTAGTGTTTGTGGTAGAGACTGGTATATTAAGTAAAAAAGTCGCTAGTGGGTTGAATTTTTAAAGGGAAAGCTTGCGGTCTTGGCTTTGTTCCTGGGTCAGGGCAAGAACTTTAAGTACCTAATAGACTGGGTGGAGAAATCTGTTGTTTGGTTAGATGTAGAAT
The DNA here is from genome assembly GCA_014851415.1 of Cnaphalocrocis medinalis. NCBI lineage: Eukaryota > Metazoa > Arthropoda > Insecta > Lepidoptera > Crambidae > Cnaphalocrocis > Cnaphalocrocis medinalis. Next base: position 15,840,862 of record CM026284.1, on the reverse strand, counting down.
CATAGGATTCCTAGCCTAGGTCTCTTTAGGTCTTACTGTATGGTATGTACCTTCGTGGGGCTATCTAGAGCTTATGTGTGATCTGTATTTGTATTGCTTATGTATAGGTACTTACTGGCATATGATGGACAGGCTAATGGGTTAACTAGCAGGAATATTTCAATTAAAACAAACACTGTTTCCAATCATGTAGGTGCATTTATTGATCCATGTACATTTACACTCACGTACACACTTATATTCTTCTATGATTTATTACATAAGTAGTAATTCTTACATGTTACTCGTAATTATTACCAATTGCTGTGGAGCATGTTGACAGAACGGACCGAACGACAAAAAAAATATTTTTATTCTTCTGCGCTAGGACAATCTGTTCTGAGTTGTCGGGTCAGGCAGTTGGGACTTCTTAACTAAGTTGGTATACTGGTCCACCAGGTCGCCGCTTTTGGCCGTCCTGTTCTTGCCTTCCGGGATTGCCAGGACTTTCTGGTCCATAATATGGAATCCATATGCTTACTGGACTGACTGAGACACTAGACTGGGTCACAGTTGATTTAATAAATAAATGAAATCATCCTCCGAGTTCCCTACTGAAGGGAAAAAGTAACATAATGATACTCATACAAAAAAAAAACCTGTTAAATAATCTATTAAAAATCCTTGGTATGTACACTACAGCCCTACAAACCGTTCGCGAAATTGACGTAGTCACTTCGTTACGTTCCTCAGCACTGCTTCACTATTCCATTACGCTCCCGATAAAAGTTACTTAGCGTCTCGGACCGGAGCTTGAACAAAGAACAAAACGCGTGGAAACAATACATGAACAATGCAGGAAAATCGTCCCTTAGTGGGACAGAACTGAACCAATCAGAGGTCCCATGTTTTCTTTATGTGACTAGTGGCCCGCATCCACTTCGTTACTACGCTAATTATTCCAATCTTTACTGATAGATGGCACCGGGTGTCGATTATATCGCGCAAGTTCTTTGCCTTCCCGGGTTGGATAAGCCTTGTCGTGGCCTACTGAAGTTATTTCTTTATAGATACAACGATACAAACAGACGGATCACATTATGGTAAGCCAACTGCTATACACAACCAGGGAAATCAATGAATGCAAAAAGCAAAGTGCAATTGCCATACAAACCTGAGTTGCCAAAGGTGGTAGCCAACCAGGGATGAATCCTTAATAATAGTTGTTTACATCCCAAGGTGGGGATAATAACAACGACTATATCACACACTATACAGAAAATCAGGGTGAAGCAGTTTTTATACTGTTTGAGGAGTTAGTGAGGGTGAGCAGCACGCCTATGACTCCACTGGTGCCACTCCATTGGTATCAGCTGGTCCATCTGGCATTAAAAAAACTGAGAAATTAGCTAAGACCAGAGCGCTTTAAAGGCCTGTAAAAGTGAGTGATTGCTCCAATCATCCCCACTCATCCCCTCCACTTCGTTTACATATTAAATGAACAAATTTTGCAATGATGCATCTCTCGTGACGTTTTCGCTAATGGTATTCCCGTGTCCTGCACCGCCCATTAATCCGTTAAGTAATATTTGCTGGTCTCCCGTGCCAGTCTTCATTTATTGGGTGAAATTTTCGATTGTAAGCTTTTAATTTTGTTGGGAGTGTGGGTGTCAATAAGTTGTTTAATAATTGATGACGCAATTTTAATTGGTACACAAGGGAATACAATTTTGGGGTGTTTTTTATGATCGTTCAAACTTTATTTACGTACACCCGAGGGATCTTTAATGCGTGTGTATTGCCAGTGATGACATACGGAACTGAAACGTGGCCGCTTGCAATGGGCCGCTTAAGAAGGCTCAAAGTCACTCAGAGGGCAATGGAGAGGGCTATGCTCGGAACCTCCTTGCGTAATCGTGTCCGAAATGATGAGATCCGCAGGAGATCTAAGGTCACGGACATAGCCCAAAGAATTGGCAGGGCACATTGCGAGGAGAACAGACGGCCGTTGGGGTGGAAAGGTCCTTGAGTGGAGGCCACGTGCAGGAGGCCGCAGCCGTGGCAGGCCTCCTACTAGGTGGACCGACGATCTGGTGAAGGTCGCGGGTGGATGCGGGTGGCAGAGGACCGATCTGTGTAGAGAACTTTGGGGGAGGCCTATGTCCAGAAATGATGATGATGACCCGAGGGATCTGAATGTTTCATCGTCATCATAGCTGTCGCTCCCATTTTCTATCAAAGCGATAGCTTTGGAGTCAGGAGTACACTGAGACCATGAACCTGGATTTATGAAGCCTGGCAATGACAATGAAGCGACTGCTGGCTGACCTTCGCAAACCTTTTTTTTATTGCAGAAGTAGGCAGACGAGCATGCGGCCCATCTGATGATAAATGGTAACCGTCGCTCCTAGACAACAATAATACCCAGGCACGACTGTGCCATGCCGCTGCCTACCGATCACCCTTTTAACAGGAAGCATGCTCGGATTCGAACCACATACTGAGCTGCCAACGCTGTAACAAACTAAACAACCCTGTATTATCAACAACGTAATACCAAGACAAAGATATATAACACTGTTACATTATCAGATTTCTAAATACTTCCTACGCTTCATACACTCATCCGGATTCCTGGCAGTTCTCGAATTGCTATCGACATTCGCGCTTTTAATAACTGCAGCTATTAAATCTGTAGCTAGCGGAAAAAACATGGTTCGTGAAATAACTTTCAATTTTGTTATTACATGTTGTAGTTATGTAGGATTGTGGGATTGTGTGTCAAGATTAGAGGCAATTTAATAAACGTTTGCGAGGGTCAGACGGCAGTCGCTTTATTTTAATCACCATAGTCTCCAAAATCCAAATCCTAAATCATCATCTAAGCATGCGTACCCTGGGCTACGAAGTCGACATTATAGTCGAATTAGAATTTTGTATGGCGAATATATGAAATTTCTAAACTCGACATCAATGTCGAGTGCACGAGAATTGCCACCCAGATGTTTATGGACACTGATATGCTTACTGCCGCACTCAGAGACGTCATTTAACCTTAAAGCTCATTATCGTAATAATGGATAGGTTAGTCTGTATGTCAATTGAAATAAGGGTCAATATTTTTAAGGTTCAATTAATGTTTTAATATACAACGTTTCCACATTGCGAACCGTAGACGAACATAAGTCACAACAAAACATTTCATTGGTTTTCGCATTTATATCATGATAGATAAGGCTCAAAATTAGATGAGAACTATTTTCCCTGTCTTATTAAGGGATACAATACAAAATATTTGCCCATTTTCTAAAAGGCAAAGGTCATCGACCCAATCCGAGAAACTTATGTAGCTGTAACTAAACTCCTAGGGACATAACCCTTCTAATTTTGCCCTCATTTGTTCCCTGCGAGGGCAAGGGTCGTGGAGCTATTTACTTTCGTCCTTTCCTTGTGGGTCGACACTAAAAACGCTGAGAAATACGGTCTAGACAAAGATAAACTTAATTTTGAGAATAGCTGGAGAATCTTAAAAGGATTTGTGTGACTAAGTTAAGGACGAGAAAAGGGGTCCTATTGAATAAATTCACGCATCGCATACATTGTTTTATAGCCATTCTTTGCAATTTATTCTCAAGTATAGTACAAAAAATATCAAAGGGTTCAGGTGGGATTCGAACCCATAACCTTTCACATACCAAATCTTAATTGACTGGCCGGTTGGCGCATGGTAGTGATCCTGTGTCATACGCCTAAGGTCGTGGGTTCGATTCCCACACTGGACAAAGATTTGTATGATGAACACCTGTGTTTGTTTTGTCTGGTTGTAAATGTATTTAAGTATTAGATTTGGGTTTCTTGTGTTGTCTGAAGTCTGTAACACAAGTGCTAAAAGCTACTTTAGGTTATTTAATTTAATCTGTGCCAATCAAAAGAATCAATATTTTAAAGATTGTGTGAAATAAGCAGTGATCGAAATAGTTAGCTAGATCATGCGAAGTCAGGTCCATGTATGAGATGTCGTGTGAATTAATTATTTAATTTTAATCAACATTTACCTTCAATTCTGTGGTGTGCGGTATTAAAAACATCTGTATGGTATTTCCCACCTAAAATAGGTACCTAAATGTAGTCTGCCTTTTGCGATCCCTGGTCATGTCTACCTATCTATCTATACGTTGAAGCCAAATCACAAAGTCAAAAAAGAAAGAAACATTTATTATCTCGGACATCTCAACACGGTACAAGTTAAATTATTCGATTACTTTACCACATCTTTCAAAAGAAGAGAAGTCTACAGTTTTACAATATTCGCACTTAAACACTTAATGCGAAGGTTTACAGTTGTCTAAACGTTCCCGTTATTGTACCTGAGTTGTTATTAAAACATTTCAGCGATAAGTAGAAAAATTCGCCTTTATCACGTAAATGCTCGGCTTTCAACGTAATGAATCCGGGAATATTGCGAAAAAACTGCGGTTCGTGAAAAATACGTAAACGGCGAAAACGGCCTCTCATATATTATGACGGTTAGGGCTGCGAGACAAGTCTTTGTCGTTCAAATGTGGAACCCGAATTTTCGGTGACGATTTTTGGCGACGATCGCTCTGGTAATGACGGCCTCACAGGATACCGGCTTGAAGCAGCGCCTGCGCTAGGTTTCGTCTAGTGAGTGAGAGTAGGTACCGGAGGCCCAATCGGGGGAAAAGGTTGGCAGTGCACTTTTGACTCCACTGATGTTGTTAACGGACGGCGTCAATCGCTTACCATAAGGTAAATTATCTGTATCTATACTCGTCTGCCACCTATCACATAAAAAGAGCTCTCTACCTGGTATGACAGTGGGTTTCCCGAAGGGGCAACAGTTAGCACTCCTGTTTTGAAGGACATCATCTTCAAAATTAGTATTTTACTTAAGTATGCTAGCTGCTACCTAGGCTGCGGAGTTCACTAAACATACGAGTCACACGAGCTTCTTACCTACTAACGTAGTCATCATCATCATTCGGCTAGAGACGTTCACTGCTGAACATATAATTTTAGTAAATACCCGATTTATTAGCGTCATTTAATCACTAAAATAGAGGCGACAGCCCTAAGCAGCGGGTCGTTTTCGGCCGTCAATCCACTGCTACTCACGTGTGTAAACATATACTTACGCCCTTGTAACATTTGTTGCTGAGTAACAATGTGTATGTTAGCGGCAATTTGTTTAATCTGGCATTGTACACAGTGCCTAGGCAATGTACATGAAGAATGCCTAAAACGTCAGAGAGACTCGTTTTTTGCGCTATGAGTATGTTGTAACAAGGCTTATATCCTAATCCTAACCAAACTTTGTTACAAAATATTTTGCCATTAGCTCTTAGTTTTTTTTCATCTGGCACTTCGGTATAAGCCGCGGCAAGTAAATCAACGGCGGCGGCGGCGGTGACCTTAGGTGCGAAGAAATCAATTCTAATACAAATTGAACTATTTTAAGAGTGCGCAAACATCCCTAACTACTTACGCCAAGTGCTAAACTTACGTGCCGCGGTACCGGGCACGCTCGCTTTGCTCGCTCAACGCGCACGCTTCTAATCTAACCAATTTTATACTTAAACCATAGGGCTTCCAACTGAACTTTTTTTTTGTAACGTTGGTAATCAAAAAATGGTTTGACCGCCCCTGGCCCCCTGCGCTGGAAATTTTAAAACATTGCCTAGGCATTGCATAATATGCCTGAGTTATACACATTGCCAGTAACATTATATCTATGTCAGAAACAGATATATCGTAGTAAAAGGGTATGAGTGCAATGACCTCTTCGTTTTTTCTTTATAACGATATCGATAGAAGTAGACATCATCGTCTAAACTGCGTTTCCCGGTTGCGTCCGAAGCTGTCGCTTTTGAGCCCGGATCATGATCGCTTAGGGTATTATTCAGGTTGTCTAACCTTCGCCATCCTTTTACAGGGGAATTAGACCAACTGCATCTCTCTCATCTTAGCGTGCAATTCCCGGTTGCATCCATGCCCAGGGTTTGCTTAGGGCATTCAGGATTTGGAGAGTCTGCGAATCTGATCTTCTTAAGTTTGACAACTCGCCCGAGAATCTCAATTTTTTTGGTTAGAACAGTGACCAGCTAAAATTCCCATTAGGTAACCCACTTCAAATTGTAAGATCAGGCCCCCATTGGATATCCATCAAAATATATAATAGTATCCACAACCATATAACAGACATACAGCAACCTAAGCCCTTCATTAATCAGCTCAAAGCACACTTGCAGCAGAAAAGCTTACTACAGTTTAAATGAGTTCTTTGAGGACAATAATAAAAAATTAAATACTTGTTAATTATGTATCTCTGTTAATTCAATCTAATTATGTTTGAAATTTGATATTAATTTTAATTATTATGTAATGTAACAAATAAGTACTTACCTAATTATGTTTGCGGTGCCCCTACGAGGTGTCATGTGTACAAAGTTCTGGACTATAACTTATGATCTTATGTAGGTACCATGTGACATGTAAAATAAATAAAAAATCTTGAAATTCTCGGGCGACTTGTCCCATAACCCAACAGATAACAAACGTACCAATGAGTACAGTTAACTTAGTTTATTTCCATTCAGACTTCTATTTACAAAGGGAATAAACCCAAAATATTCGTTCAAGATTAAGTAATAAAAGTGCTAAACCTTCTAAACTTTACTTTCGACTCTAATGCCTTCACATAAAACGCAATATTGAAGAGCTCTCGGCAATCTAGGCAAGGATTTCGTCGTTTGTTTCTTGAAACTTTAATTAAGAAGCTTAGCAGATTCAGAGGGAAACGATTATCTTCTCTTTGTTGACTGAAATAAACATTGTAAGTATACTTTCAGGATTTCTAAATCTATACTCTTTATAAAGAGATAACTTCTATAGACAACGACAAGGCTTATAGGTAAACCGAAAACACGAAACCTGCGCGATGTAATTAGCACAGCGCCATCTATTGTTTCACTTCTGAATCATGGTCCGGAAGCGAAGTGAGGGCGGGCCACTAGTATTATAATAAACTAAGTAACATTTAAGAGGATTAACCTTGGGAGAGCCACGCTTCCGCATATTCATACGCGATAGGCCGACTCGACCGGACTGTCCACGGCTTTACTGAAGACCGGCGTGAAGCAGCGCCTGCGCAATTTGAAGAAAGGGGGTTAAAGGTTAGCAACGCACTTGAAACTTTACTAATGTTGCAGGTGTGTATGGGTGGCGGAAATCACTTACCATCAGGTGATCCGTCTGTTCGTCTGCGTAGAAAAACAATGTTTCGTCGACGTCCAAAACTGAGCCTCCATCCTCTGTAAAACTACAAATGATAGGTTTGTTACTTTTTCAAAAGCTTTCAGTGTGGAATTGCGAATCTATACTCTGATTCATAATCATGTAAAGTAAACTGACAGATGTCAATGTGTCATCCCCATACATTATCACTCACTTTGATACATGCAAAATGTAAAAATGCATAGAAACTTGTCATTTTCATCTGTCAGTTTACTTTACATGATTATGAGTCACAGTATAGACTTTATCGATGGATCTTAGGCACAAAATCCGCACTCCACAAAACCTACCAAGCCTAAGCAATGAAAATAAAGCTCTCATCAAAGAAAACGCGGCAAATTGGGCTAAAACGTACTTGGAGCGCACACACAAATAGATATTTACCGCAAAGCTGTATCGCCCGAAAAACTTATTACAAAGAAATTCGAACAACATTTTTCTTGAGTAAGTAAATTACGAAATGAGGGTGGGGAGGTACGTAAACTGCGAACTTTGTGTGATTACCATATTTTTACTTACTTAAGATGACTTATTTAAATTATTTTTGAAGTAGAATCGATGTATGTCTTATGTCGATATACTTACCTATCTCTGAACAAAGTTTCATGAATGCCACTGAAAGTAGCGTTAGAAAAAGTAATACAGCGCTGTCATTTGTAGTTTTACAGCCACAGATTATGAATTTCAAACAATATGCCGTCGGGGCCGAAAACAATTTTTAGTAGGTACTTATTTTAGCTAAGTCTCATCGAGGACACCTTGCAATCTATTTTCATATAAAGAGGTAAAGTCTATAAAAATAGATAATGCTTGTAAAGCGATACACATGTGCGATGTGATTCACACTTGGCGTCATCTATTGGCCCAACTTTGAACTTTATAAAGACCCGAAGCGAAGTAAGGGTGGGCCACTATTCTAAATAAAAATAAACGCAGCAAAACTCTTAAAAATCTGCCTTCTCTAAAGTACATGAAAAAAGTAAAAAAATAGAAACCAAGTAAAAATAAGCCAAGTCTCAAAGTGTAAGAGTCTCTCCCTGAAAAAAGCCCCGCGACTAGGGTAGCCAAGTCTTATAAACAAACTAGTTTAACCGGACAATTGGGTAAAAAACCATCGTCTACGGCGAAGTGGCTGGTTGCATTGACTACGACGGGGAGGGGGGGGTCCCCAGCAGTTTGTCGCATCGTCTACGACGGGTCCCCCAGCGGCTTGTCATATCGACTACGACAGGGTGTACCCGGCAACTTGTCGTATCGACGGTACCCCTGGAGACTCGTCGTAAAATCCGTACAGGCCAGACACCGTCTAATGTGGCCGGACATGAAACCAAAACAGCCTGTCCGGCTTTATCCGGACGCCTGACAACCCTACCCGCGCCCAAAGTTCCGCACAGATGTAAACACGAACATTTTTCTCCGTCGGCGGACATTATAATAAATTCATACAATTCCTGTCTTATCTCTTCGCGTAATATTGTCTTTTATTCTCATAAGACTTTTAAAGCCTTTTTGCATATTTTGGAAATAAATATTATGTTTTGAGGAAGTTTTTTTTTAATGAGATAGGACCCGCTTGCCTAAGCGAGCTCGCGGGTCACCTGATAGTAAATGTTTTATACCATGTTGACGCCCCAATCACTACGTAATTTTGAATTAAGAAGCTTAGTAATTATGACCAATTAAGTGATTTATTTATCAGTTATTTTTGCTACTATAATGAAAAAAAACTCACATTGTCACCTTGTTGTTACAGCCACATCACTCGGACGGCGAGCTGGCTGCCCCCCGCGGAGAGCTGGCCCGCCAGCAGGGAGGGCAGCGGCAGCAGCCAGGCGGGGCCCGAGGAGGACGACCTGCCCTACGGCTGGGAACAGGCCATGGACAGCCATGCGAAGCCTTACTATATCAAGTAGGTGTTTTTTTTTTCAATCAATCTATCGAATTGGAACTTGAGTATTGCATAGATCTTAAAATTAAAAATGGTATTTACCGTCACATTCAGCCATTAATGACATGCAAAAATTGTCCTCCGAAACATAGCTCCACGTTGGGCGCCATGTTTCGTACATGGCCCCACGTTGGGCGCCACGTTTCGTAAGGGAATTTAATAAAAGTCTAGTTTCACAATGAAATAAGAAAAATATAAGAGTTGAGAAAATAACCGCCCGTAAATCACTAACGTCACGTCTGACAGCCTCTATGAAAATGTCACACGCCGATTACTTCAGAGGCGGTCTACTTCAGGTAAAAATCATTTGGTCATTGGCTTCTCGAATTGTCCCTTGTCACCTAGACCTGTTTAGCCGGCTTTATCCTAAAGCTCTGCAACGGGATAGCCTTCTTCAGATTCTTTATCACATTTATAACGGGGCATGCTCTGAAGAACTGGTCCACTTTAGATGCGGCTGAATTCTTACGTCGAACTGTACGATAACGATTGTCGTTCTATCCTAATAATCTTGATGGATAGCGGTCCAGAGCTTTAACTAGCCAAGCGTGTGGATGCGCGATGACCTTATCTTACGGCACCACCGGGACTTTGAGTGAAGGCCGCGTACAAGAAGTATGTGGACAGCATTCGGGATTGCCTATGTTCAGCTGTGGACGTCTATTGGCTGAAATGCTGATGAATAAGAAAGAATGCGAAACGATTTTTAAGCACCCAACATAACAAATTAGGTATTACAAGAAAACATGATTATAAGTTTCTCAGTTAGGGACTTAAAACCCTCCGCTCAGCATCAGCCACGGAAACGTGTCCCCGTGGACTCGTGTCCGACAACCTTTTCGAATGGCGCCAACACAGTATGTAGTAGCCATGATTATGACCTTCTCTTTCCAGCCACGTCAACAAGACAACGACGTACGTGGCGCCCGAGGGGTGCTCCTGCGAGTCGCCCCCAGCTCCTCGTGACGTGGTGCTGGAGCGCGACCCTGAGCTCGGGTTTGGGTTTGTGGCTGGCTCCGAGAGGCCTGTGCTCGTCCGGTTCGTGACTGACAACTCGCCTAGCGTGGGAAAGGTAAGATCAACTATCTTTTTGGTCATCGACATCCAAGAGTGTTATTCCCGGTTGCATCTTAAGCGGAGCTCGCGCTTGAACTTTGTTCTGGATTTGGAAGTCTTTAATTACAATGAAGCGACTGCCGTCTAACCTACGCAACCAACTAAACCAGACCACGATCGAATGATCTCAATATCTTGTGGATTTTTTTGGTATTGCAAGGCAAATCGTGACCAATATCCAGTAACACCATATTTTCTTAAATCTCAATAAAATGTACTATTAGGTACATACCTAATACACGAACAAAATGTAGTAAAGACAAGTTCCTGTTCCCTAAGATTTTCCTCTGAAGATTTTGATCAGCGTAGTCAATAAAAAAAACCATTTAAACTTCCAGTTAGAACCCGGCGACCAGATCCTGTGCGTGAACGGCGAGGACGTCAGCTTGGCTGCGCGCGAGCATGTCATCGCTGCCGTCCGCGCGTGTGCAGAGAAAGTCACCCTCAGGTATTGAAATTAATTTATACTAGATCTTCTATGTCTCCTTCTATGTCTATGCTATTTATAAAGAGGCATTAATCTCATATTCCACGCCACGACTAATGCTTATCCTTAGGTATTTAAGAAGACGAAATACCAAACTTGCAAGCTGTGAGCGATGCCCAGGAAGATAGATGGAAGAATTATGTCGTATAATGAATGAGATTACTTACTTACTACGGTTGCCAAAGTGGATCTTGGCCTCCGACACGAAAACTCGCCACTCTGCTCTATTCTCAGCCACCTCTTGCCAATCCGGCCTTTAAAGGTGACCAAGATCCTTTTTACCTGGTCCATCCAGCGATATCTGAGGCGCCCCACTGGGTCCTTCCCGGTTTATTTTATCTGCTGATCGATATTTGTAAAAAACGCCTCTTTCCCTTTTCAGAGTTTGCCAGCCAGCGAGGAGTGGGAATCCGATGAGAAGATCAGCTCTCCTCTCAGCTGCAAAGAGAGCCAGGCTGAGGGCGAGGCCGCCGAGGGTCCGGTTTGCTGACTCCGTGCAGCTGAATGGAGCCCCCATGTATCCTGTAAGTATCTATGCTATTTATAAAGAGATATATTCCATTATTATTAATTTATTTATAACTAATATCAAATTCATTAAATTTTCAGCCTTCTGCCTTCTCTCTCGGAGACCTCTGCCTGCCTCCCATGGCGAACGTCCTCAAAGTATTCCTAGAAAATGGGCAGACCAAGTCCTTCAAGTACGACACCATCACCACTGTAGCCGACGTGGTGACCAGCCTCAAGGATAAGCTTTGCATCACTGCAGATGAGCACTTTAGTCTCGTGGTGGAACATGTTAAGAGTCTGAGGAGAAATAAGCTGACCCTTCTGGATCCTAAGGAATCTCTAGCACGAGTAAGTTATTCAAAATTTACATAAATGCTGTGACAATTATGAGTAATATATAAAGAGGTCATCTAGATAAAATATAAAACATTGACTAATCCACGGAAATAATTAATGTTTATATTTGATATTTAAAGTCATTTCGATCATTGTGTAAGCCAAAAGACTTATGAATATTTGAATACGTTCTTATTTCAATGTATAGGTAGTTTAATTATGTATTCGAACTTGGCTTATAACTTTTGTTTGATAATATCCTAAAGTAACATCCATAATACGATGGTTTAGAGCACTATTTATTGCATTGACTACAGATTGTAGTCAGTGGTACAGTTGTGAACCAAGCCATCATTTATACCAGTAATGGTACATACCTGGTTCACAATAGCTAATATACTAAGGTTTATATAGGTATTATATTGTGATGTTACGTTGTTATACAGTACTAAGACGTTACATAAAGCCGGATCTGACTGTCCAAAGGGTAACTTACCAAAATATACATAATATGGTTAAAGCAAGATGGCAATAATAAAAATATGGCAAGTGACAAGCATGGCCCGTGGTTCATCATCACTTAGTATAAAGAGAGATGATGGTCAAACGTTTATTTACCGTTCCTCGTACCGAATTTTCCCAAAGTGAGCCTATCCACAGAAGGTATTAAAAAAAATCTAATTGTAGATTGCAGCTCGCCCAGGCTCCCACAAGATGCGGTGCCTCTTCCGCATAGTCTTCATGCCAAACTCCGCTGCGGAACTGGCGCAGCGGGACCTCGCCGCGCTGGACTACCTGTACATGCAGTGCTGTAACGACGTGGCGCAGGAGCGCTTCGCGCCGGAGCTGCAGCCCGACGTGGCGCTGCGGCTGGCCGCGCTGCATATGCACCAGCATGCGCTGGCTAACAACCTCTCGCCGGCCAAGTTGACTGTTAAGGCTGTTGAGTGAGTAGCCAAGCAAAATCATCGTTCTCCTATATTCGCAGGTTATAGGTCGGTGCGATATGTCCTCTTTTTCCATACGTTCCTCAATAGTCACCACAAAAACGATCAACTAAACTCAAACTGTACAGTGATTAAATTCCCATACAAACCGGACAAGTCACCTTCAAACCCAAGCTACGATTAATCGTAGTTGAATTGGAATGTTCTGTAGCGTCTCGAGGAATGTCCGTGTGTGGCCGGGCGCTGGAGGTAAGTGGATCTGGGGTCCGGCGACGCGGAGGTCCGCTGCGTAGTGGCCGCTGTGACTCCGCGCGTCTCACCCCATGCGTAAGATGAGCGGTCGCGGACACTATTAACCGTAAGTAGTTAAAAAGCAATGCGATTAAAAAACTATAGGTTAACGAAATCTGTTCCAGAAGAGAGTTCGGGCTAGAGCGGTTCGTGCCGAGCGGCCTGCTGGAGAGCATGAAGCGGAAGGAGCTGCGCAGGCTGCTCGCGCACTTCCTCAAGCTCAACTCGCAGATGACTGGCAGTCAGAGGCAGCTCACGCAGTTACAAGTTAGTATCATGACAAATTCGGCTACAACGGCCGAACTTAACAGTCGGAGAGCCACGCTTCGGCATGAATGGGCCGGATCGACCGGAGTAACACCACGTCCTCACAGAAAAACGACGTGAAGCTGTGCACGCGCTGTGTTTCGCTGCGTGAATGAGGGTACCGGAGGCCCAATCCAGGGGAAGGGGGTTTAAAATGGGCTTTCCGAATCAGCGGTAGCTTATTGGCAGCTTACATAATATTTGACATTCATAAATGCTCTATAAGGACTTAGATTGAAAAAAGAATATTTCTTTTTCTTTTTAAAAGGTAAGCAAGCGCGCTTGTGACACCACTGGTGTTGCAGGTGTCCATGGGCGGCGGTAATCGCTCAAGAGGAATACAATTCTTCTTTCAATGCCATCTTCTAACGAAGGTTGGCGATCATAATGGCGACTTGAACCCTTGACACAGCTGCTCTAAACAGAGAACGGCAGGTTTTTAAGCCAAGAAGGAATGCAATGAGGATATTAATGTCTTTTCGCAAATCCCGTCCATAAACTTTGCTTCTTCTGCTTCCAGGCCAAGTTGCACTACCTGGACATCGTGGCAGGGCTGCCCAGCTACGGCGCGAAGTGCTTCAGCAGCAGCCGGCCGGAGCGAGTGCTGCTGGTGTCGCCCCGGTTCGGTCTCAGCCAGATTGTTGGAAGGAACAACTCTGTGGTAAGGCGGGCTTTCAACTCTTTGAAGTATTGTGTTGATAGCATTTGTTGTAGAATGGGGTATAACAGTGGGGTAGCAACATGAAGGAAGTACACTTTGTTGATACAGCGCCATCTATTGACGTCAAATAAAACTATTCGCACATTTTTCAAGCGTGCTAATTTAATAGGGGCGCGTGTGAAAAATCCAACTTCAACGTCATTGGTTGGTTGAACATGACATTTTGGCATCTCACATCAAAAATACTCAGTTTTACAGAACGCCATGCGCTGCAAAATGCCGTTTATTTTTTTTGGAAATTCATATAAAAAACTTTTAATACAAAGTCGATCACGTGACTTATCATTTTGTGTGGGGAGTAGAACCATTTTTCGACGAATTCAAAAGTCGTAGAACAAATGTTGTTCAGGATGGTTGCAAAGGGGTGTAAATGTTCACAGATACATCCTGTACATGGTAAAAACATCGCTCCAATCGTTTAGTAGTGAAGAAGTAACGAATATACACACTTACAAACTTTCTTATATGAATCTCTTTATATGTCTGTGTGATTACAGCCTGTATCTTAAAATGTCAGCGTGATTAAGCCCTCGTCCTTCCTCATCTCCTTGCAGCCTCAGTCAATAGCCTCTCTGGAAGAAGTGGAGGGCATCAGAGTGAAGGCCTCGGGCTCGGGCAGCGCCGACGTCGCCATCTTCCTGCGCCGGGACCGCGTGCTGGCGCTGCTGATGGAGGAGAAAGACGCTGCGGAGATGCCTCTCGTCATTGCTGGGTATGTTTAAAGTAATCGTATTATGTTTTTTGCTAATTACGGGACGGAGGTTCGTCCCATCGCTTACGAAGGGGGAGGGGGCAGCTCGTTATGACGCGATGACGTCTACGACAGGGGATTGTCGGCAGCTCGGTGGCGACGGCGCGGAGAGAGAAACCTGACTAGATGCAAAATGGTCTTTACATTCAGAATCATTGTTTGAGTTACAAAACCATCCGAAGGGGAGGAAGGAAAATTGTGGGAGAAGCCATGCTTCGGCATTGAATGGGCCGGCTCGACCGGAGTGGATAACCACTGCCTCACAGAAAAACCCGGGCGTGAAGCAAGCAACCTGTGCTGTGTTTCGCCGAGTGAGTGAGGGTACCGGAGGCCCATCGGGTGGGAAGGGTGAATAAAGGTTAGTAGCGCACTTGTTGATGTGTTCATGGGGCGGCGCGCAATTGCTTAACCATCAGGTGATCCGCCTGCTCGTCTGGCTACCTATCAACATAAAAGAAAAAGAAGGGTGGGTTTCTATTTCTTATGGTTATTTTTTATTGAATGTCAATGTGGTCTGTTTCAGATACTATCGTTTGGCTACTGGTCAGGAATTGAATGTAGAGCAAGAGCGAGAACCAATCACCGAAGATATAGGTGAGCATAATTTAACTAAAGCGCATCGACTTCGCTGACTCGACCACCTCGAGAGAATGGGAGAACATTGTGCGGCAAAAAGAGCACACCTGGGACGGCCAAATAGTCGAAGACAAGCTGGCCGTCCAAGGTACCGCTGGAGGGACGAAGTGAACAAAGATTTGCGTGGACTACAGGCTGGTGACTGGCAGGACGTGGCGCAGGGCCGTTCTAAATAGACTAGGTTCCTATTATCGGAAGTCAAGGCTCACTTTGGCTGCGCCAGCCTAGTTAGTTAGTTATAATTTAAGGCCAAAGTACTGTTGAAATGCATCATGTATTATTTGGGAAACTTGCTAAATTTTGTGGTCATTAATTATCATCTTTACTCATTTCAGCTCCACCATACTTGTCTCAGCACAACGTGGTGCCATCAAAGTGGAGCTATCTACACTTCGACGACCCCAACGTCCTCACCAAGAAGCATTACGCAATCTTCAGCATGCCTCCACCGTACCATTCCACCCCCGAGCAGGGCAAGACCAGCCTCGACACCAACATGAACTCCAACATGTCCAATAAAAACAGCAACAACTCCAGCCCGCTCATGGGCTACGACTCCAAAACAGGCCTACTAGGCCACGACATCCACTTCGACAAATGCAAGAGAAACGAGGAGTTCCGACTCTTCGACCCCAACGACGCTTGCTACCTCGACGACGGCATGGGTTTTGACCTTCAAAGTGTTCTATCTATGGAACTCTTAGAGAATGCAACCAACAACCCTAGACTAGTCGAAGCCAAGAACGAGGAGGTTCTAAGAAGGGTAGCAGAAATGCAAAAGCTTGTAGAAAATTCCGAACAATATTTGACTGAAAATTGTGATGTTTTTACTGATGATCCTTTTAACGATGGCGTTTTAAGAGACGAGCTAGTAGGTAAAGAAACTTGTGTAGATAATATTGAAAGTGATAATGAATCCAATAATAGCAGAATGTCAGCGGCGGATGACGCTCCAGGTATTCTAAAACATAGTGATTCTTTATTACTTTTGACGGAAACCATTAATCAAGGACTAAGTGTTTTAAGTGTGCCGGAGAACGGTAAGGACAATAACGCTGCTCCTTTAACCACGAGGCAGTCGCAAGGCCTCAGTGCTATTTTAAATAACTGTGGGTTAACAGACGCTTTATTAGCTTTAAACAGTGATCTCTGCCATTCCGAAAGTGATAATGATTCCCTTTACACACCTACAAACAGCCCTATACGGAGACACCAAAAGCCTGCTAATAATAAAGTAGTTAGAACTAGCTTCGGCTTGCATAGCCCGGATAACCAAGACAATAAGGAACCGAACTTAAAAGAATATTTAAAGCAGCTTCAAGAAAAAAGCAGAGAAGAAGATGCTAAAGCTGCTGAAGCACCATTTTTTTACCAAGAAAGTCTGGTGGACGCCGACGCTGAGCTTATAGATTTAACTTTAATACCTCCCCCACAAACGCCAGACGAGTTGGATTGTGCTACACAAGTGCCTCAAATTTTGCCAGTTGTACCACCTTCATTCGCGGATGATAGAGAAAATGTACAAGTTAGCAATTCCAAAACTCCAAAAACGAGTGATATTGAAGATTTTATAGCTACTGTCACTATCCAGCCGCCTACAGTAAAAGTAACACCGGCGATAGAATTGACCCCTGAGGAGATACTTTCCTATATAATTCCTCCTCCACCTGGGTCAAATTCATCTACTTTAGACAGAGATCAAGTAAGCTACGCCAATCATACACAAATTCTTGAAGCGAAAAATGCTCAAAATATGAATACAGATGCCAAACCAAGCAATGGCGAAGTTGTAAAAGGTACGCTAAGTGTCAGTGAGATTAGGAATATGTTTTCAGCGAAAAGTTTAAGTGAAGCTAGAAATAGTCTTTTGCTAAAAGATAAAAGTAAAACACAACCCCAGAGTAAGTCTGATTCCCCAAAAGGTAAAAGAAAAAGTATAACCGCTGACAAACAAGCAAATGGCAGCGCTCATGTAATAGAGTACCCGACTGTTGAAAGAAAAGGAATGTTTTCATGTTGTAGCAAAGATAAGAATAAAAGCGATGAAAGTGAAGAGTCAGATAAGGTAGAGGATCCGGTAGAAAACTCAGAATCAATGCCCGATGTATGCGAAATCAGGCCGCCTCCCAGAAGAAAAAACTCTGAAGTGCGAAAACCTCCCGAGAGGCCGCCCAAAACGCCGCCCACACCCGCACCTAGACCACGATCGAACTCATTTACTTGTCTCAACAACGAACTAACAGCGGTCGAAATACCTAGCAATCATTTCAGTACGTTGAACAATAGGAAACTCAACTACAAAGTTGTCTGTGAAATCAACGAGCAAAGTGCTGACCCACCTGTATTGCCACCGCGATTGGAAAATAAAGTATTAGCTCCACCCCCACCACTGCTGCTGCCTCCTAAAAAACCACCTCTACCTCCCGTACCGAGCATCGAAGTCCTAAGATTAAAAAACGCCCAGAAGCAGTCGCCATTTGAGAAACTCAGAGCAGCGTCTCGCCAGCATCGGCTCCCCGCATTTTCAACGAAACTTGAACACTTATCGCAACCTCGAGAACGAGAGTAGAGCAGTGGACGACGAGGCTTTGAACGTGCGGTCGACTCAGAACTACAGTTCAATGACGCTGCAGAGTAGACACGTGAGGTCACATTCGGAGACGAAGAACACGATATTGAAGAACAAGGAAATGTCGACGGCTCTGTCGCTGTGTTCGCCGCAGATGAACAGGCGTTTTAGCAACCGTCCGGATCTTTTGAATGGTGCTCCAACGAACGATCAGAAGGTGTTTAGCCCGCCGCTTTCGGAGCGTAAGGCTTTTCGTGTGGATAGTGCGAGTCCGACGCCAAAGGTGCAGAATCACGTGAGGTTCAAAGAGGATGTTGTGGATGACATCCCAACGCCTCCGTCGCCGCCGACGGTGAAGTTCCCGGAGTTCCAGGCGGGGAACAACGGGCACGTGTCGATGGAGAGCCTGCTGTGCAAGACGGAGGTGGCGGTGGACGGGCTGCTGCAGCGCCTGCACCAGGTCGCGCAGAAGTGCTCGCACCAGCACGCGCACGGCGGCGGGGAGGACATCGACGAGATCAAATTCCAGGTTTGTTATTTCTTTACTTAGCACCTTACCTTGATCGTCAGAAACTGGAGAGTCCATGTTATAAATACACCACAGGTATTAGCACATAGCATTGGCTTCCCATGCCTAGGGCCGCGCCGCCTGAGTCCGAAGTGTGTGGTGCATAAAGATACCAAGGCAATATTATAGGGGTACCGACAGGGTACCAGCGTCGACGCCAACGTGAAGATTCATAACGAAAAATAGGCGTATCATTGGTATTGCAGCTTAATGGAGTCGGCGCGCTCCTGTCCATGCCATTCTAGACCGCACGCTGCTTCTTTTTATTTGTATTACGTAGCAGACTATCGATCACTTGATGGTAAGCGATATCCTCCGAAAGACATCCGCCACACCAGTGTTTTTTTTATACTAGACGCCTCTAGTAAGTATAAAAAACACTGGTGTTGGCAAACGAGCAAGCGGGTCACCTGCTGGTAAATAATTACCGTGAATGAACATCTGATTAATAATCATTTTGATGGATTTCAGAGGTAGTGGTAGGACGAACTACCACTTCTGACACGGCCATTTGAAAAACTTTTGTCCTCTTTTAGTAACAAGTTAAAATAATTAATCTCGTTTTTACCAGCGCGCGCGCAGCGAGCTGACGTCCTGCGCAGTGTCGCTAGTGGGCGCGTCGCGAGCGCTGGTGGGCGCGCTGGGCGGCGGCGGGGGGGCCTCCGCGCCCGCCGCGCTGGCCGACTGCCTGGCGCCGCTGAGGAGGCTCGCTGACCTGGCACAGGTGAAAAATATGTTATTATATACAGTTATTACGTACAGTTATATTGGAACATCATCATCAACCTAGGGAAGTATTCTGCTCATATGGAGATAGGCCTCCTTCATTGACTTTCTGGATTTCCAATATTCAATTGGAAAATAGGCCCGAATTTACGATCACTTATAAGCCACCTGGTTTTGTCACTTGAATAGATTAATTGGCATAGGTAACGATAATGATAAATAAGTAGGAAAGCCACTTCGTTAGCACAAGGAATGGAAGGAATTAAGACATCGCCCCTTTCGTGGACCAAAAAATATTTGTACCATTTCCATTTTTCAGGCTCTTGGCAGACACACGTCAGCCCCCCTTCAAACAAGAAACCTCGTACTACGAGTCCATGACGTCACAGCCGCCTTCAAGGAGCTAGCTGGCGCCGAAATGGCGCACATCATCCACGAGCATAACGCCAAGAAAGCCCAGGGTCACAGCCAAGAGAGTAACTCCACTCTAGAGGGCCAACTAGCCTTGAGAGCCGAATGCCTGGCCAACGTACTGGCCACTTTACTCAGAAGCCTTAGGGTTTTCTCACCATAAACAAATCGACGCCATAACAGACCCTAACCCACCAGATATTGAAAAAACAAAATGGCCACCCGCCAAAATTTCTTCAACCGACTAAATCGAGCTATGCAACCGGACCGTAGTGTAACATAGTTTTCATTTGTTATTATTAAGAATTTCTGTTGAAATGTAACCGTTACTAAAATGAGACCAAATAAAATTAGGTACATATGTTTGTATAATTGTAGTTGGCAACACATTGTGTTAATTTTAGTTGTAGTTTTGTAAATTTTAACATATGTTACTGTTTATATCTGTTGTTATATACCTGTATTTGTCTTAAATTTTCTTCAGGAATCAATATCGCTGGAGTCACTTGGAATATTAGATCATAAAAATATTTTATATCTTAGATCCAAATAGTTATAGTTTTCTAGATAACATACACTTACAACGTCTTTATAATGGGAAACGAATATAGATTTTCAAATTGATTATCAAACAAATGAAAAAATAATAAATAATAATTGTGACTCTACAACCAGCGTCAACTAAAATGACTAGAAATTAGTAGTAAAACCATATTTTCATCTGGTCAGACCATGCGATTCCGATAAAGTGTTACCATAGAGGTTAATTTACACTATACCTATACATACATATCTATTTACATGATGTATTGTATATTTTTACTCTAAGGGAGCGTGATCGGATATAGGGTGCAATCCATCGGAACTTATCATATCTAAATGTCTAATTATCCATATCTTGTATCATTTCAAGTTTATTGCAATTAATTAAGTTTCTAGAAATGTGACTGTCGTATTTGCCGCGCTGTAAAAAGTTTGGTGTTGCTAGATGTAAAATATTTTTTCTTCTGAGGCACGGAGGAGACGCCATATTGTTGCTGTTTTAGCGACTTTAAATTACAATTTAGCGTATATTACGTAAGTATATGTAGAGCTATTTTACAATTAAAAATGCATTATCTGGCGTTGCTTATCATTCAGTCGGGTTTCCTATTTCATGACAAGACTTCTATTACTAGGAAGATTACATATCGTCATAATGATAGTCGGTAAAATCATTGTAAAAATGCATAAATATGATATTTTCACCATAAGTTTGGTGACATTAAACGGCGCGACTTCACCTTATGAGGGTGTTTCAGTATTAATACACTAGATGGCATCACATTGCCAGAAAAACCAACAGTAAACCTACACCTTGATGATTGGTTGAGCTTTTTGACATTTAAAATGAAAGAACCTATCGCCAATTATGACGTTTTATGGCTATGCTATGATGGACCAATCAGAAATGTGGTGACATCTGGTAGATTTAAATACCCTTACTAAAAACATTAGGTATATTTAACTGATTTCAAATAAATGTAGTTAATGGTTTCGTCTAATGGCGTGTAATCCATGTCTCAGAACTAACAAATGTTGCCAGCAATCGTTTTTTAGTACACGCGATTTGCTGATATTATAGTATTGGTGCTATTTTGGGGATATTGTGTACGTTTTTTGTATTGTGATCGGTTGATATCCTACACCAATGATTTAAAAATAACGAGAAATAAAACGCTGCACCAGTGATTTGAATTTACCGACTAAGTAAAATAAGGTTGTTTTTGCAATGCAATAATAAACACGCCTAATAATACTTTTACCACATTTTCACCTGCTGAGTACAATTTTGTTTTTTTTTTATCCAAGTTCCAAAGCTAAAAGGAACCAAAGAAGTTTGTTTCCATGTTTATGAAAGTTTTATTTTTCATTAAATAATATTATTGTATATTTTATTCCTTCGGCTTAATATTTTCTTCACTTACGATAGAACAGATTATATTCGAAAATAACTAAATGAATATTATTATTTGTGTCATCAATACGATACACATTTTAAAGTTTATTCTAAATTACTGCTGATTTAATTTTGTACATCTATAAGTATTTTAATATTTACCATTTTAGAAACAATAAAATTTTTTAGAATTTTTCATATGAAGTTACTTTTAAAAATATAGTTTTTTTTTTACGTTGAAAAGTGTATCGTAATGACCTATTCGTTGTAATATATAAAGAAACATAGTTAAAACATTATATACAAGGTAATAATGTATCACACTGTTTATTTATTGTTCAAAATAACATAATGCAATGCATTTGATGTAATAAACGATATGAATCTAATATTTAATGGTTTTCAATGTAAAATCCCGATTGGTAGTACGAGTAAGTATACTAAGGTATAATACCTACTTAGGTCCTAATTATTTAATCCTACTACTATTATAAAGGCGACAGTTTGTAAGTATGGATGTATGGATGTTTGTTACTCTTTCACGTAAAAACTACTGAATGGATTTGAATGAAACTTTACCACAATATAGCTTATACATCAGAATAACACATAGGCTACAATTTTATGAGGTTTCTAATGTGAGGTCGTAAAAACCTAAAGTCCACGCGAACGAAGTCGCGGGCAAAAGCTAGTACCCAATAAATCCAGGGATATCGTGTGATTCCCGGTTACGTCCAAAGCAGTCCCTTTGAAGCACGGATACACTTAGACCATGATTCAGGATTTGAGGAGTCTGATAATTACAATAAAGCAACTGCCGTAGGTCTGACTTTCGCAATCCTTTAGCAGGGAGCCAAACCAACTGAAACTTAGTTGCACGTTACAGGAACTATAGAAACGTCATAAATAGGTAATAACAGAGATTTGGATAATCCAGAGAAGTAGAGCATGCTCGGAATCCCGAGATTCCGCGACTTCGCATGTTCCGGAAGTGCATAAAATTAAAGTCATTACTCTGTATTGTATTCACTTAATTGTTCCTATCTTAACCGAAAGTCTATCACTATTAATAAAATAAACTAGCCACATGACCGATTTTGTATGAAAAGTTGTTTTTTTAAATGCGATTTTCTAAAAGTCATAGAACAAAATGTTGTTCAGACGGATTGACAGAAGACTTGGTTAAAAGGATGTAAGTATTCACAGATACACCCTGTATACGCGTTACTTGCGTCTCACAATTACCAGTCTCGGTTATATAAGCAGCCCGGGAGGATTCACACGATCTCCCAACCGGTTCCACATAAATAGATGTTATTCTAACTAAAAGCCGGCGTTAAGGATCTCTGAGTTCGCTATGAAGTTTCTAGGAGGCATGAGAATTCAATAGAAGTTTTGTGTTGTCGTAAAAATACAGCTCCAATATTCTTTTTTTTTATGTGATAGGTAAAAGACGTGACGAATCACCTGATTGTAAAGCGATTGCCGCCGTAGACACTTGCAAGACCATTAGTCACAGGGGCGCTGCCAACCTTTAATCCCTTTTCCCCCGATTGGAGCTCTGGTACCCTCACTCGCTCGACGAAACGGCGCAGGCGCTGCTTCACGGCGGTCTTCTAGTAGACTACGAGGTGGTATCCACTCCGGTAGAGGCGGCCCATTCATGCCGAAGCGTGGCTCTTCCACATTTAACATTCATCATTGAGTATGGCCCATTGTTTAAAATACATGGGAACTGCTAATTTCTTAAAATCCGTTTTCATGACTTTGTTGGCACGTTATATTGGGACTTTGACACGAGACTCTATTGACGCATTATTATTTATAATGCCCTCGAGAATTGAGTAAGACGCACGTTTACAAAAGCACGGTGTATAGGTACACCAACATTGCAAAAATCTAACGCAAACTTTGCTGACAAGATCAGCCCCAGGCATCGAACCTGGTCTCGCGCATGATTGGTGGCCGCGCGGAACCCCACAACTGGTTCTAGCGCGGTCAACCTGCTTGCAAAAAGAAAAAAGGAATCCTGGATCTAGGGGAATGCTCTCCAGTCAACGCTAAGATATTTGAATGCTATATGAGTAAGTAAGGGTAAGAAAACATTTCTTAACCACATCATCAGCTTGTTACAGTCCACAGCTGGACTCTGGATAGGCAGAAGCCAAAATATGCCATTAATCTTGTATGGAACAGTCCAATTAGCGCTATCTGCTGTTGTTTGGAGAGCACTCTAGTGACAATCTTCTTTCTTCTGGCGATTGGTAAGTACCTACGACGTGTCGCTTTATTTTTATAGTCGCCACATTTGTAATTATATCTTCCAGTGGACAACAATCCCACTTGGATGATACCAATGTTTACAAATAAGGCGTGTGATCCACGGTGACTGAACTGTACGCTTTTTGCTCTCAGCGTCTCTACGACAAAGTTTATAATGCAGCCTCTAATACGGACACGCAATCAATTACCATAATAACTGGCATTTACCAACTCTACGCAGAGTTGGTGGAGCAGGGAGGAAAGTTAATGGGAGGTAGGTGGAAGCCTGATGGGCTCAGGTACATCTGCGGTAACCTGGTGTTATTCAATTAGGTAGTGGTTGGGTAGGTTTCACACATCTGGATTGTGATAAAATTGTCTGATATAAAGTTGCATCCAAGATGTCCAAATACCTACTTGGAGATATGTTTTAAAAATTTCGCGTTGCATTGTACAAATACTTCATATAAACGGGACTAAACGCTAGGAGATTTAAATATAAGTACAGTCTAGCACTTAGGTAGGGGAAGTCCGGGAGAGTTGAACCACTTTTTACATATCATGTCATAATTACTTGCTTATTGGGTTTAGTGAATCAATTATACACTTATGCGATGCGTTACTTTAGTAGGTACATTTGTGCATAATTGTATTGCTAATAAAATATGCAGGTAAACTTTTATTGGCATTTTTCAAAAAATTGAGACATGACTCAAGTCTCCCCACCAGCAGGGACACTTGAACCGGGGTATGGGGAGAGTTGACCCTATCATTTTTGTGGGAAATAAAAATGGTTATTAGCTACAACCACAGTTTCATTATCTTATTTTATGCACTAATTAACTTATTTTTAACCCCTGACGCAAAAATGACTGGGTGTTATAAGTTTGGCGTGTCTGTCTGCTTGTCTGTGCGTGTGTCTGTTCGCGGCATCGTAGCTCCCAAACAGATAAACCGATTTGGATTCTGTTTTTTTAGTTTAAAAATTATGATAGTCCGGAGTGTTCTTAACAAGGTTAGATGGCCGCCAATTTAAGATGGCCGCTACCACAAAGACCACCCTTTAACCCCAGTAGAATCACAAGTGCGCTGTTGTGGCAGCGCTCTTGTGATTTTACTGGTATTACAGATGTGTATGGGCGGCGGCAATCGATTACCATCAGGTATACCGTTTGCTTGTCTGCCACAAAAAAAAAACTGACTAGAGAAGACTGGTTTAGAAGTAGACAAACTGTCTGTAAATATAGATCTGTGAAAAGTACACAACAGACAATGCCATATTATCTAGGTACCTACATAATTTATGGCTTTTCGCAAATCCACTTTTGTGTATGTATTACATTCGCATGCATTTTAAGGAGGATTGTATTGATTTGATTGTATTAAAAAATTGGTACGAGTTAGCCCTGCAAGTATAATAAATTATATTAAAAGAAGAAAAAAAACCAGTTAATAAAGATTAAGTAATAATTTCTTTGCACAGGGAGAATTGAACCACTGGGCAAGTCTCCCGCAATCACTGTGGTGCAACTCTCCCGCTCACCCTAATTCTTCATTGAGGTGATGACAAAAAAAATTGCCGCTCGTCTAGTAAAAACACAATAGCACACGTCAAACTACGTTTATCTGGCTATATAATAATAGCAACAAACAATACCTACCTCAATAAATACGGCTGCAATCGCAAATCTTCTTAAAACAAAAAATTGCACTCCGTAGCAAAAAAACACGTTTGACATTGTCATTGACGAACAACATAGCTATGATATAAAATGGTGCGGACTTATGATTAGCTTCTTACGTGCGACCAATGAACGCTTGGACGTTTTATTCGCACTAAAATTTAACACATTTTCGAAAGGTGGCTCAACTCTCCCACCTGGGGAAGTCTCCCGGTTTTCCCCTACTACTTTCGCACCATGCTTCGTGTGAGTCCGCTTGTGACCACGGCTGTTGTAACGCAGTCGAAACGTCAAGCAGTAATCATGCTTGAATTTAGGTACTTAGGTATATTTAAATCTCCTCGCGTTTAGTCCCGTTTATATGAAGTATTTACATGTGGCAGAATACAGACCGGAATGGCAAAGTCTCGTAGCGGAGGCCAAGATCCGCTTCGGGTCGCTGAGCCAGCGTAGTAAGTATAATGCGCGAAAATCTAATAAACTATCTAGGTAATAGCCGATGTCCATTTTGGAGGAATATTCTATTAGAATAATTTTTATTTTTGGTATAGCAATTCTTTGCAATTTATTCTTAAGTAAATATTGCACTTAAAAAATTCCTCGGAGGGTTCAGGTGGGATTTTAGGATTACCACAAAAGTTAAGTCTCGACGAATGCGACTATCGAAGTCATTCCATCACTCAGTATTGTTGAACTACTTATTTAAAAAACAAACTTTTATTACACCCCGTCAGCTGCCATTCACTGGCAGAAAATGTTCAAGTCGGCATAGACTAACCTAGTGTAGGTAATAGGTAATATGAGCAATTATTACACAGAGTTGAAAGTAGGATCAAAGCTACAGGTACAAATAAATAAAATTAATTCACACAACATCTCATACCGTAAGTATTACTTAGGTTTATTTTTGAAAATTGGTTATCCCAGCAACGAGGCCTAGCACCAACTTTTCATAGAAATCGTAGCGTATGCGTTTGTAAATAATTTAACTAAGTATGAAAATTAACAGCGTCCTCTAGAACTAAATTGACCGCACAAACGTCCAAAAGGATATATCGCAACGTGAGCGCCTGTCCATACCATATTATACAACTAACGTAAGTATACAATTTTTTAAAAGAAATGGTAGAGCGGCTACGATATCCTAGCTTGGTCACGATACGATTTCTAAAATAGCTACAAACTTAATTCCTACAAACCTTCAAGAAAGGGGCATATCTCGCTCTGAAGGCAGCGCACCTGTGAAGCCCCTGGAGTTGCAGGTGTTCATGGGCGACGGTAATCGGTTAACATCAGGTGATTGGTCTGCTCGTCTGCCCCATATCCTATAAAAAAAGCTAACCTTTTTTACGTGATATGCAGCAGACGGATCACCTGATGGTTAGCGACCCTTAACCTATTGTCCAAAATAAAATTTACCATTGTTTCTTATTTTCCGTAAGTTATCACAATATACACATTGATTTTTTTTAAAGGATAGGGGGCAGACGTATCACCTGACGTTAAGCGATCACCGTCGCCCATGAACACCTGCAACACCAGGGGCTTCACAGGTGCGCTGCCGGTCCTTTAGAGAAAGATGCCCTTTTCTTGAAGGTTTGTAGGTCGTAGTGGTCCGGAAATACCGCAGGTGGCACCGGGGATGATGTGATGTTCGTACCTTCCATTCTGTATGTTACGCACTCACCAGCTCACGTTTAGTGCTAGGTGCACTAACTTGCCCTATTTAGCCCTCCCCAGCCCTCGGCACTAAAGGTCACGAGGTCTATTAATTAGAGGCAGAGCAAATGCCAGTCGCGAACTTGACCTTTCGAAAGGGTAAATTAAATTAGTTAGAAAGAACGGACCGAGAAAGTTCATTTATACAACGGATTTTTTTTTGTGTAAATGGCAGACGAGCGAACGGGTCACCTGATGGTAATCGTTTGCCGCTGCCCTTGGATACCGCAACACCAGTGGAGGCACAAACTGGAGAAGTAGGATTTATTGAGACAACATCACATACTACACATTCTCACATAAAAATCTCAGCTTAAGTACTTAGTAAGTAACTAATTCTCACTCTCTTATGTCGTCTGGAATCGTCGATTTGAAGCCCGAGGTACGTTTATACCATAATTCAGGACTTGGCAGGCAGGAGTCTGGTAATTACAATGAAGCGACTGCCGTCTGTTCTTTGCAACTTTTTATCAGTGGACCCAGATCAACTGAATCATGGTTACACGTTTCAGAAACTGTCCTAAACGTGCAAGTTTCTTCACGATGATTCCTTACCGCCGAGCTATGATAGAAATACTCAAATCTATGTGTATTTAATTATCTAGAGGCGCATGTTTGAATTTGAACCTAACGTCTTTCCGTATGATAGGTACTTTTATTACCCGCTCAGCTACCAGCGCAATTCTTCCATAAATTCAATAAAAATTGCAAACTAACCGATGTGCTGACATGAGGTATTCAAGCTATAACCTTTCAAGAAGCATTACCATTCGTAATTAATTTCCACCCAAGCCGTAGTCGTTAGTTTTTTTACGTTTCCCATGCGCTCACGTCTCTAAGCTAGATCTTAAAAAACTTAGACTCACCTAATCCAGTCTAAACAGCATATCTGAGCCTCATGACCGATGTCAATGAATCCTACTTATTTTATCGCCAACTTGCAAGTCGCTATCGTGCATTCCTGACTCGTAACGAGTTTGCGAGGAAAAAGTGCACGGCAAACCTTAAGCAAACTCAGTTTAAGAGCTCTTGCGGGCGTACGGACTTGCCGACGGTTTTCAAGTCTGCAAGCGAGGTTTTAGATAACGTGTGCGTTTAAGTTGCGTTGCTAGGGGTTGTCGGTCGGGATAGCTGCAGGAACGTGGTTGCATCCCGTGTTAGGAGTTGCGGAGTGGTGCAGCCTGCTCATGCAGGCTGGGGACCGGTTTCTAATCGTTGTTTCGCAGCCGATCGGCCGCTCGCTT
Source organism: Cnaphalocrocis medinalis (assembly GCA_014851415.1). Lineage (NCBI taxonomy): Eukaryota > Metazoa > Arthropoda > Insecta > Lepidoptera > Crambidae > Cnaphalocrocis > Cnaphalocrocis medinalis. Next base: position 15,812,400 of record CM026284.1, on the reverse strand, counting down.
GAAAAAGTTAGTTTAAGTGCATCGGGTTTAGTTCGAATGCGGCTGAGAAATTGGGAGCGATATTGAGGACGGTTTCAGGTGGATTTCAATTGCTTTCAATAACATATTTTAAAGCAGCAGGGAAACAATGGATGAGGTTGGTAGGTCACCGTAGGGAGTGGCGTGATAGAGAAGAGGCCTATACTCAGCGGTAGGTGGATGTCGGCTGATATGATGATGGAAGATGACACATTTATTCGTGGCTTCAATCCCCACCCTGGACAAACATTCATGTGATGAACACTTGTGTTGGTTCATTATCTGTTTTTACCTAATCACTATCCAAATTTTAAGCTCGACTCAGAATCTGTATTCAACTCAAACAGTAATGAAAATTGCTAAAAAATCAGGGCCACTTGCTTCATTTTGCTAATTTTGTAATTAATACTTGACTAGTTGGTCAAGTTTGGATGGCGCTAGATATCGAATACTTACACCTCGCAAGTGTATTGTCTTTTAGAGGTAGGGTTACCTATCAAAAAGCTTTGCCGTTTCCCCTTTATAAATAGCATAGCTATTTAAATAGATATTAATATTAGAAAATTCATTATAGATAAGAAAATTAATAATTATCTGAAAGAAATCGTTATTCCCGGGAAGTTCCACGTACGGACACCACACGTTAATTATAACAACCTCCTTTATGGGCACTTGCTCTTATAATAGGACCACGTACTTCGTCATGAGTGGTTTTTTACTCATTTGTACTTATATAATGTGCGCAATAAAGGATGTGTATGCAATAAGGGATACTAATATGGCGCCTATTTCACCACATTGACAATTGTCGTTGACATAAATAGAGACCTTCACTGCTAAGTGTGGAAGTAAGTGGTACTACTTACTACGCTGGCTCAGCGACCCGAAGTGGATCTTGGCCTGCGACACGAGAATTCGCCACTCCACTCTGTTCTCAGCCACCTCTCTCCAATCCGGCCTTTGAAGGTGATCAAGATCCTTCTTGACATTGTCCATCCAGCGATATCTGGGGACCACGAAATACTACAATCGTCACGAAAATCCGGACACAGCTTCAACGTCCTCACGTCAGGATTAAAATTTAAACACAATGAAAATATGGTGTGAAATACGAATCCCTCGAAATGGTTTTTGATTTTGGACTTGTTTTATTACATACCTATTTCTACAACTTAGAAGTTAAGTTATAAGATTCTTATATGTCACCCATCGCTTGACAATTGTTATACAATGTCACCGACAATTCGGCGTGGTGAAAAAGGGGCCAGATCTCTTCTTACAGTTATTAACATGCTCCCCAAAGAATATTTATCCACGCGAATGCAATCACGCTCAAAAGCTATAACCTATTAGATAATTATTATGCTTCGCTAGCTGCACAGGCGCTACAGCCATATCATAGGCGCTACAATCATATCATAGGCGCTACAACCATATCATAGGCGCTACAACCATATCATAGGCGCTACAACCATAACATAGGCGCTACAACTATATCATAAACCAAACTCGTAGTTAGTAGCAAGTTCATATGCGCAGACGCAGAGCCCTGTCCCTTACTTTCGCCGTGACGTGGCGACGGCCCAAGGACATCGGACCACGCCGGTAAAAACATGCCCACTCCAAAAGGGAAAGTCACCCATTTTGGGACCACGTGGGCCTAATTTATTCCAATGCACCATACTCGAGGCTTTGGAATGCTTGGGAGACAAATAAATAGCTACAATATCACGTAACGTATTTATGTATATTTTATAAAGGGAGCATTTGTGATCTAGTGAGGGTCGCGGGAGTCCCTTGGATGCGGGTGGCACAGGACCGATCTGTGTGGAGAACGTTGGGGGAGGCCTATGTCTAACAGTGGACGTCTATTGGCTAAAATGATGATGATAATGAGTATTTGTGAACATTTCCACCCCTCTAACGGATAGAGGTAGTTAGAGCCTAACCAGAGTATGCTATAGCGCATTAAGTCTGCCAAGTGTTCTTTTTTTTGTGCAATAAGAATAAATACCGTCGTTGACGCATTCAATACCCCTTAATAGTAGGGGGCGGAAGGTGTGAGGATGGAAAGAGAACGGCAAAATAGTCTTCTGCCCTGGCGGCTGATACCCCACGCTCTGACGCTGTTTACAAACGCCGATTGTAATAGATGTTTCCATAACTGAGAGTAGCATATACTTAGGTTTGCCATTCTAAATCTATTCGAAACAAGCAAGTCTTACGTAAAATCCCAACCCATTGTCCCCCCAAGTACTTTTCTTCATTCCATTCCAAAAAAAACCTTTAACCGCAGCCTGCATTAGGAGTGGCGACATCACAGCCAACGCATGGAGAACAAATCAAAACTGGTCCCATCGCGATGCTCCGCCATCGCAGCCCGAACGCAATTGCAGACCCAGCGATCAACGCTTGGAAAACATTACACCATAAACTATCAACACCCTAAGAATCCAACCAAAAACCAACCACAACTGCAAAAAATACGGATCATTCTCCACACTTGTTCCAAGGGCTGTTACGCCCTTTGACTCTGGGAAAGATTCTCGTCAGTAGCCAAGATACTATAAGTGAGCAAAAACACCCAGACTCAGGCGACATTCTTGCGACCAACATCAGGCATTAGGGATACGAGTGAACCTAAACGGATTGTTAGAATTGTTCCGACGTGGTATATGGCGGCCATTTTGTTAGAATCTGTGTAAACGAAGATACCTAGAGATTCCTTTACGTTTATGCGGGAAAAAGATAATTTTATTGATGTTTCGCTTGAATCGGCGGAGCCTTTGTCAGTGCTTGGGGATATTACGATTTCGCTATACTTCAACAATCACTAACTTTTAGCCTTTGATTCGTGTTTAAGGTCTTAGATCTATTTACTAAGTTATAACACACGTACAAAGGGTGTGTTGGTAGGTACATTTTCATCCCAACTGTTCTACCAACCATTCTAAACAACAATTTTGCTCTACAACTTTTGGCAATTCGTCGAAATGGTGTATCTATGAACATTTACATTTACATTTGAGTCTGGGTGTTTGTGGTTCCTTCGTTGTTTCTGGTTACCATAGCACAAGGGAAAACTTTAGTTTGGTACCTACAATGTAATGTCATGTTGTCTCAATTTATTTATTTACATTCCAATTACCATGTTTGCGTATCCTAACTTTTCGGAAATATGATTTGACACCGTTTGTCATTTTCCGAAAGTTGATCAACTTATTGTTCGGACCATTTTACAGTGACATGAACACCAATTTTCTCCTTCGTTATCTTAAAGGAAATTATTATGATTAAACAGTTTTTTAGCTTAACCATTCGCTGAATTAACTAAGCTGTGCATTTATTTTAACTACTGTCATTAAAATAGAGAGGTGGGCAGAAAATATTGGCCCTATTACACCGTCTGGAGAAACATACAGGTCTAATCTAGATTCACATTTGTAACATCTAATGTTAATTCTTTTTTAAATGGTTAGGTTTCTCGAAGATAACACAGGCTATTAAATCGAAGATGGAACACGACATCTGCACCTAATGTTACATTTAATTTTGAAGCCGTTAGAATAGGTAACACTAATAGAGATCCTTTACCATGTTAGGTCATAAAAATAAGCCTATTTACTGCCCTACTGCAGGGCAAAGGCCTCCATTAATCATGGATAGAAATCAAGTCATCGCTACTATGAAGGGATTAAGCTTTATCACCACGCTTGCCTAGTGCGTTCGAAAAATGTTAAACATACCTACCTACTTTACTTTACGCAAACTTTACTTAAATTCGAGGCATGCTTCAGTTACGGAACCCCAAGATCATGGCCCGGTACTCAAACCACTAGACTAACGGGTAGTTTCAAAATAAGCGAATTGAAAATCAGCTGCTCTATTGCTAAAAGAATACTTACTCACCAGGAAATAATGTACGGAACAGCTGTTGGTCTTTTAGCAGGACGGTATCCTGCGTCTATGGTACAAAACATGCAATTGAAAACGTAACTAACTAATTTGATCCACACGAGCTGCGGGAAGCTCATTTAATGAAGTGAGGATTACAAAACATGAGTAAAATAATGGTGTGTATGACAAAAACGTAACTACAAAACATTTTGTTGCTTAACTATCAAACTAACCGAGCAGATCTTATCACAAAAACAACTAGCCATCTCGGCGTAACTAGACGCCATTTTTTCCACCTATCCAGTCCAAGTTAACCTCGCATCTAACTCGGCATCGGGTCTAAGACCCCAGGACGAACGGCCAGAACACTCCATATAAGGAGCATGTCAATTTATTGAACGCAACTCCCATAGTACAGTCGGCAGCAATTGATAGCCACGTCCAAGACTGCCAAATGGTTGGATACAGTCAAAGTGACCAATAACATCGATAGCGCCAGTGGTCAAATTATTGAATACACCCAGTCTGACCAAATATATCGTTTATTTTGCAGTAGTTTCGAAATGTGTCGAGGATATTGCTTACTTACGTATGGTGATTTGGCTGTCATCATATAAGTGGCGCCTTGGTAGAGCCGATGTAAATGTCTCTTCTCTATCTATATGAGCGTCTCGGCTGTATCGATATTTTTTACCACTTTGGCTGTATCTACCTATTTGACAGTCTTGGCCGTCGCTTTCTAATTGTTGCCGACTGTACGTTCCCGCGCATTCGATCCAATATGGCCGCCGGATTTTTTTCGTCTTTTTGTCATGTGTTTTAATATATTTAGTTTATTATTAGACTTGCGTGAGACAATATAGCCTTAGATATAGTTTATAGTGTCGTTATTTTCTCTGAGCTGTCACATAGCTCCTATTAGGCTAGTCTTAAGCCGTTTCTACAATTTAAATGGCAGACGTTTCGTATTACAAAGTATAATATGTTTACAAATGATAATTCAAATATGGTAGTGCCTTTTTAGATGGTTTTTCTCGACACCACCCCCTTATGGAGTATAAACGAGGTCTAAAGTTAGGTGTGGTTTAAAACTGATACTGTCACTTTTCATTTGTGACTTTTGTATAAAACGACAACTTCAATTTTAACTTTATTAGTCTTCGTTTTGTGATAAGGGGGCTTCATTTTTAATAATAATTTATTTTATTTGTATCATTTATTACGAAAAACCGAAAACCTAAATTCCTTTTTATGGTCATCATGTCATGGCGTATTTATTTATACTAGAGGCGACAAACGAGCAAGTAGGTCACCAATTGGTAAGTAATCGCCGCCACCCATGAACATCTGCGAGATCAGAAAGGTCGCTGATGCGTTGCCGGCCTTTTAGAAAGGATTACGCTCTCTTTAACGTCCCTAAGTCGTAGCCGTTGGAAAGGCTCTTGTGACTCCACTGGTGTTGCAGGTGTCCATGGGCGGCGGCAATTGCTTACTATCAGGTGATCCGCCTGCTCGTCTACTACCTATCAAATAAATAAAAAAAGTACTGCGGCAGCTGAACCGTTCCACAAAACTGAGGTTTGTGTAAGAAAATTCCACGCACAGCACTGGATCACCAACCACATCACAGCAAATGAATGGACTGCCTCGACCAGTATGAACCCACAGCCTTTGACGACCGGCGTGCAAGCAGCGCCTACGTTGCGTTTCGTCGAGTGAGTGAGGGTATTGGAGGCCCAATTGGGGACAAAAGGGGGTCCTTAACCCCTTTTCTCCCTTATACGCAGGTCTATCTTCATAGGCAGCGGATTAGTGTCTCTATTGGTGTCGTAGGTGTCTTTGGGCGGTGGCTCTGTGATCCGTCTGCTCGTCTGCCATATATCACATAAACTTTTGCACTGATTATATGGTTTATTTATCGTCTGCTTTTACTTAATTTTTTTCTAGAAGTTTAGATATAATGACTTTTATTGGCATAACATCAGGGATACCTAATGAGGGTTTTTGGATATCTAAATCCGATAGATGGCGTTACGTTGACGTCAGGTCCAACGTTGACGACATTGGTTGTTTTATAACATAACTTCATAATTTTGACATGATACGTCAAAATGTACCAATCCACTCGTTGTTGGACCTGACGTCAACGTAACGCCATCTATTGGATTTTGCATTTGCAAAAACCCTCATTGTATAGATCTAACTACTTAATCGTAACTTTATTTGATGTGACTCCTCACGCCATCTACCGGTGGCTGCGGCGCAGTGCGGGCGCGGCGCGCGCGCAGGTTTTGCGCGATCATTCGTTTGATAAAACGGACAAGCCCGATCTGCGGGATCTAATGACGGTTCGCTGGTTACAATGGGAATATTGTCGCTGGGTTGTTACTATGTTGTCGTGGTACAGTCAGCATAAAATATGTACATACATGCACACTATATTCTCTGTCTCTCTCTTATCATGTGTAAGATTGTGTGTTCAAAGCTGTACCTTCGGATTCTGGGGTACGCTTAGACCATACTTAAATAAATTAAAAAAATTTCACTACATCACATACATCGGCCTGACTCTGAGATAGGTAGCTCAAGCACCTGTGTTACAGATATCAGAACCAACAGTGGAATTACAAATATATACGTGTAATACTTTTCTTTTGTTAATACATAAGTACTTATAATACATAGAAAACACCCAGACCAATACAAACAGACATGTTCATGCACACAAATGTTTGTACTGTGCGGGGATCGAACCTGCAACCCTTGGACCAGACGCAGCATTCACTACCACTGAACCAAACGGGTCTTTTCCACCATGATTCTAGATATGGGGATTTTTTATTTATATTTTGTTGTACCTATTAATTCTTAGCAATTTATTTAAGGAGGTTGTAAGTCAACCAACTTTTCGATATTCTAATCAGCTACAGCCGACCTTAGTCAATAAAATTTGTGGCATGTTTCTATCATTAGCTCGGTATTGAGGGAAAACCGTGAGAAAACTTGCACGTTTCGGATAGTACTTGAAACGTGTAACCAAGATTCAGTTGGTCTGATTCCCCTGTTAAATGTGTCCATGAGACGATCCGTCTGCTCATCTTCCACCTATCACATAAAAATACCATCGATACATTACAATTAGTGGCAAACCAAGCACCCATCCGGGACCCCGTAAACCCGCTCGGAGGCTGCGCGGAGTGCGCAGGCGCATGCATTATTGAACACGCGACAAATTATATTCAGCCGCTTAGAGCGCGATGATTTATGCTGCTTAGAGTCCCCGCGCAGGCCACGCAACCTGCGTGATAGGCGCAATAGCAAATAAGTATGTACCTACTAGCGGCCGCCCGCGACTTCGTCCGCGTGGAAAAGGTTTTACCCCCCCTTTTAACCCCTTACAACCCCCTTTTCCGCAATAAAAAGTAGCCTATGTTCTTTCTCAGGGTCTAGATCACCTGTATACCAAATTTCATTTAAATCCGTTCAGTGGTTTGGGCGTGAAAGAGTAACAGACAGACAGACAGACAGACAGACAGACAGACAGAGTTACTTTCGCATTTATAATATTATAAGTTAGGATTAGGATAGCTAAAAATACTTATACAGAGTGTATTGAACATTTAACATCCCTTTAACCACGTCTTCTACCAACCATTCTGAACAACATTTGTTCCACGTGTTTTTAAAATTCGTCTAAAAATTTTTCGATAAAAATTAACAAATCACGTGACCGACTTTGTGCGAAAAGTTGACATTTCTTTAGGCGATATTCCAAAAGTCATATTAATAAATGTTGATCAGAATGATTAGTAGGTACTTACGTAGATGTGGTAAACGGGATGTAAAGCTCACAGATACTCGTTACGTATCGTATATATCTATTTAAAATCCATAAATCTATGGATATCCTGAGCTTTTAATTGACGGCTGAGGACGCATGCATCCCTGAATGACGGGCAAAAATGATAGCGATAAGTAAGATATATGCAGGGACAAAAACAGTTTACTGCATAAACCGTTTCGTTATTACCAGAACTTCAAAACGCATAAGGTCTTGTCATCTTTAGAATTTAAGTAAAAAAGTATGTATGCAAATGCAAATAATAATTGACTAGTTTTAGCGTTTATGGAAAACTGCGTGTGTGTGTTTCTCACGCGTCTGCCAATTAGGTTTGCAATCTGGTGGGAGCAAAAAGTACCCCTTAATAACTTCTAATAAGTGGAGGACAGGTTCTAACGCGGAGGATGCGGGAGCGCTGCGCGAGCGCACAGTGGGGCGGCAAGACGCACGCTCGAACCTGTGAAGTGAGGTTGATATTGCAGGGTGTATTGGCCAAACTGTTTCTTCCTTTTAACCTTTTTAAGTGTGCTACGGATTCTAGCGCGCTCTGCAGTCTAGCGTGCTACGATACAAACACTCTAGCGTGCTGTGCAAGACTAGCGTGCTACGATTTTAAGTGTGCTACGGATTCTAGCGTGCTACGCAGTCTAGCGTGCTACGATACCTAAACACACTCTAGCGTGCTGTGCAAGACTAGCGTGCTATAATTTTAAGTGTGCTACGGATTCTAGCGCGCTCTGCAGTCTAGCTTGCTACGATACCTAAACACACTCTAGCGTGCTATGCCAGACTAGCGTGCTACGATTTTAAGTGTACTACGGATTGTAGTGTGCTATGCAGTCTAGCATGCTACGGAATCTATACGCACTTTAGCGTGTTATGCCAGACTAGCGGGTTACGAGGTTAAGTGTGCTACGGATTCTAACGTTCTATGATATCTCAACATACTCTAGCGTGCTACGAGTTTTAGCGTGCTATGCCAGACTAGAGTGCTACGAAACCTTTATGCTCTACTAAAGCAACAGTTCTACGCACTTTGGCATACAATGCAGATCTACCTACAAGCACAAGCCGATAGAGTTTTTGTTGACCACTGAGCGCCTATCTCAAGCAACTTATACCCTCTTAGTATAGATGCTGCGTTGTTGTGCCTATTAATACATGATCTAAGATTATTAATAATGCATGCGCCTGGAATATATTTGATAAGAATAATCCCAGGATTAATCCCACACGCAATATCTCTACAGTGTAAAAGCCAGTAGTTTAGCCCCCAACGAACCTCCTCTTTGGGCCCGTCCTTCATCGTCTGGATCTACGAGTATGAACACTGCGGTTGAGGAAATTGAAAAATACCTAACGTAATAGAAGATACATATTATTATTATCTATCCATTAGCGAGTACTCCTTTCTATGCCTAAATACAGGGTGTATCTGTGAACATTTACATCCCTTTAGCCACGTGTTCTACCAACCATTCTGAACAACATTTGTTTTATGACTTTTGAAAATTCGCAGTAAAAAATTTGAAGTTTTCATACAACGTCAGTCAAGTGACTTGGTCATTTTGTATGGGAAGTCGAAGAAAATTTCGTTGAATTTCGAAAAGTCGTTGAACAAATGTTGTACAGAATGGTTGGTAGAACACATGATTAAATGGATGTGAATGTTCACAGATACACCCTGGATGTATTTAAGTATTAATTATATTTGTGTTTCCTCTGTTGTCTGATATCTGTAACACAAGTGCTTAAGCTACATAATACAGAGTCAGGTCAATATATGAGGTGTTGTGTGAATATATTTATTTATGCCTACAGTGCCCACGTTGGTTCTGCGCAAGCGCAAAGCTAGCATAATTTTCGCTCTTTCACCTTGCATAGTACCCATATGATTGAGATTTTATGCATGTTTCAGAATATATTTGCAGCTAATGACGTGACAGATTCCACGAGTGAACCGTTAGGTCATAAAATTATATTGCAGGCACAATTCACCCAAGATTATGATCATCCATAATGTGTCGTGTTATAGCCTACAGCAGCGATTCCCAATAGCCGGGTCGCGACCCGGTGCCGGGTCACCAAAATAAAAAACCGGGTCGCGACATTTTCGCCTTATTTTAAAACATGAGTACCTAATACCTAACTTGGATTCTTTAGTAAAAAATAAGAAACAGCTGCATACTTCGCACTAACAAGATAGTGACTAAATGCCAGCTTGAGTTTGAAAGTAGGTACTTAGTGGGTCACGAAGGGTCAGTGTGAAAATTACCGGGCCATGGCATAACAAAGTTTGGGAAACACTGGCCTACAGGAAATGTTAAAAACCGTCACTATTTAGAATGCCTAGTTAGTAAAATTACCTACATCTAAGTGCAGGCCATTTTTTATAGTAACGAGCAAGCGGGTCACCTGTTAGTAAGAAGTCACCCCCGCCCACGAACATCAGCGAGATCAAAAAGGTCACTAACGCGTTGCCGTCCTTTTAGAGCCACTCTAGTAGTTTGAGAGTATGTCTTCTCATGTCACTGGTTGTTTAGTGGTATAATTATTTCATTTCATATTCCATTCGAATAAAATACTTACATCAGTGTAGGCTGATGATAGCAATGTCAATAAAAAAGCCTTGAGCTCATATTCATACCACTCTGGTTGAGCAATGAATGGATTGATAGCACAGCATCACAGAAAACCGTCGCGAAACAGCATTTAGTGATGGAACCCGAAGCCGAACCCGGTTATAGGATGGTTTGAAGGAAGGCAGCGCACTTGTAACTCCACTGGTGTTGCGGGGGTTCATGGGTATTGGGCAGCGGCTAATGATTACCATCAAGTAATCGGTCTACTCGTTTGCCACCCATTAAGACTAGTGAGCCCGCCCTCGCTTTGCTTCTGGACTCTTTCAAACTGAACCAAGAGATGGCGCTAGGCGTTGATTAGGTCACTAGTGTTGTAGTGTGTAGCGCACCTCGCCCTTAGGTTAGGCTAATATATAAGACAAATATTACAATATTTGTCTTTTCGGTTTATTCATAAGCCTTGTGGTTGTCTCTAGAAGTTATATCTTTATAAATAAGTAGTATAGAAGTATAGAAGAAGATAAAATCCATCCGCAAGTGTTCGTTGCCGAGTGGTAACTGCGATGTTTGATTTGATCTATTAGCAGTGTGTTGGTTGCGCATGCGCCTAGCATTCCACGGGTGAGCATTCCTCGAGTCGTGCCTGCGCACCAAAGAGCCATACTTTACAAAAACAATGGCCAAGTTCATAAACACAACGGGTTTACTTGGACAGCGCGACTAGACTTGGCTCAATGTTTTCAGTTTTAATATAGACACCACAGTGTTAATATTAGAGAGTGTTTGATGTAATGGTCCCTTGGCTTGTTGTAAGATCAATGTCTGACAGACTGGCCCAAATGGCGCATTTGGCAGTGACCCTACCTCATATGCTCTCATATACTAAAGGTCGTGGGTTTGTTTCCCAACCTGGTCAAACATTCGTATCAGTGTTTCATTAAGGGCAGACTAGAAACGCGCAAATAAATATAAGAATATTATAAAACCCATATCCCATTTATATAACTGTATCTGTCTGTATGTTTGTCTTTCTTTCACGGCAAAACGGAGCAACGAATTGATGTGATTTTTAAGTGGATATAGTTGAAGGGATGGAGAATAATTTCGTATCCTAACGAATCTTACAACAAGCACAACTTCTCAATCGTAATTTTTAGAAAATCAGCATTTTGTACTTACTCTAGACATCGATTTACTCACAGAATACTCAAGTGAACTGAATGATGTTTGTTTGAAAAAATGGTCTTGAGTTGATTAAATTTCTTGTGAGTGCAGAAATAGCGCGTCCAGTGCAGCACATTCACAGCCAAGCTTACTTAAACCTGCGCAAGGGGTCTCCATGGGGGCTATCGCGTAATAAAATTCCGCTAGATGGCGTACTGTAAGACGGAGATCCAATTTTAACGTCATAGAATGTCTAGTGACACTTTGACATCTCACATCAATGTTAACCAATCACCTCGATCTCGATCTAAACGATTAGCCACGTACGCAAGATATTTAACTTATAGGTGCTCAAACTGTGTGCGCAAACACAGGTGCACTCTCTTTTCCCTTTCTCTCTTAATTCGATGGGACACCAGTGTGACACGACCGAAGAGAGATCAGGCGCAGGACCAACGGCTTAACGTGCTTTCCGAGGCTGGGGGTACATACAAGACCGAAAACTTAAAGACTTCGGGCTGACTCGAAGAATTCCTAAACTCAGTTGAATAAAATTATTAACTGTGGGAGACTATTTACTGTGGGAAAGCCACTATTAACTGTGGGAGAGCCACGCTTCGGCATGAATGGGCCGGCTCGACCGGAGTGATACCACTGCCTCACAGAAAACCGGCGTGAAGCAGCTCCTGTGCTGTGTTTCGCTGAGTGAGTGAGGGTACCGGAGGCCCACCCGGGGGGAAGGGGATAAAAGGTTGGCAGCGCACTTGTAACTCCACTGGTGTTGCAAGTGTCCATGAGCGGCGGCAATTGCTTACCATCAGGTGATCCGCCTGCTCGTCTGCTACCTATCACATAAAAAAAAACTTTAAAGACTGACTGAGAATTTCTCGACAGAAAAACTCAGTTAAATAAAATATATTTTTTTCATATTTTAAGTCTACATACATACAAGGCCTAACAGTTAGTACCTATATTTAGTGAACAGTAAGTATTCTAAGAATATTGTTAGGTCTTTAGAAGTACATCTTTTCTAACTCTGAGTAGCAAGTAACATTTTATTAAGAGTACGACCTCCATAGCAGTCGGGCATTATTACCACCGAACTGCAACGCATGCTTAAGGTCGTAGGTTCGATTCCCACTCTGGACAAACATTCGTACGATGAACACTGTCTTATGTTCGTACAGTGTATGTGGTATTGGTGTGGTTTTGAAATATAATATATAAGACAAGTTGGTGCTTTTATGTAATTGTTATTTTATTGAATGAACACTTGTGTTTCATGGGACTGGGTGTAAATAGGTACATACTTACTACATGTATGCATGTAAGTATTTAAGTATTTTATTTTATTTCTGAAATTTGAATTCGTTCTTTCTTGGTTTGCCCATTAGAAAGATCCACCAAGTGCGAGCTCGTGCTAAGAGATAGTGATATTTTGACATCTCACTTGAAAATAACCAATCACCATGTAGATAGAGGGACCTCAGCTCTACTGTACGCCATCTAGCGGATTTCCCACCTGCTATAGCCCCCATTGCGTATTATTTTGTAAGTAGCCAATAAATGCATTTTATACTAGAGGCGGCAAACGAACAAGCGGGTCACCTGCGAGTAAGTCCATCGCCGTCCATGAACATCTGGGAGATCACAGAAACGGTGATGCATTGCCGGCCTTTTAAGAAGAACGCTCTTCTCTTATTTGATGTAAACTTGTGTTTCGTGTAGATGAACCTCAGTTCTACAGTACGCCATTTAGCGGATTTTTCACACGTCTTGTCTCATGTGCCAAAGGTCGTGGGTTCGATCCCCATCTTGAACAAACATTAATGTGAAGAACACTTGTGTTTGTTCAGTTTCTAGGTGTTATTATGTACTCTGTTGTCTGATATCTGTCACAAGTAATACAGGGTGTATCTGTGAACATTTAACCAGGTGTTCTATCAACCATCCTGAACAACATTTGTTCAACAACTTTTCTAAATTACACCCTGTATACCGATAAATGTATATATGAGAAGTTGTGAGAATTTATTCATTACTAGCTGTTAATAGTATCTTTGTGTATCATTTTTAATTAGTTACTAATTTTCACCCCCCTTTTTTGTTTTCGCAATAAAAAGTAGCCTATGTCTTTTCTCAGGGTCTAGACCATCTTTATACCAAATTTCAAATCTGTTCAGTAGTTTTGGCGTGAGAGTGACAGAAAGACAGACGATAGTTACTGTCGCATTTATAATATTAGTTAGGATGTTTTAAAGTTATGACAATTTGCTCTTATCCATCGAAATGCCTTACAGTCCGGTGTAACAAGCGCCTTCCATTGACGGTGTGCGATGTGTACTTAGGCCGCACGCACACAGCGCTGCGCGCGCGCACACCGCGCCGCAGCGGGCAACGTCCCTCGCTAGCTGTGCGTACCCACCGGCCAATAGTTATGTTTTATTTATACTTTCTTAGCTGACGGGATAGCGGGAGGATGTGGTAACTAGGGTTTTAGTTTTAAGTTTTGTTTTTGGAAAAAATACTCTGAAATATACAAGCGGTCGGTCATCATCATCATCATTTCAGCCTATATTATACCATATGCATATTACAGCCATATATTTACCATATGCCGCCACCATGCCTTACCCCATTGTCAAAACGTTGTTTTCTTTCCTCTACCTAAAGGTTGTCTGGAAGAAATGGCTACAAGCGATAAGACCGCCTTATCTTACTGTTTAGGTATTGCTGATGTTTCACTCTTCTGTTCAATAAAGAATATCTATCTATCAGTGTTTTTGTTTTTGTGTAATCCATTACTAATATTATAATGGAAAAGTGTGTCTGTACTGTCTGTCTGTCTATCTATAATTATGTTTGTCTTTCTTTCACGGCAAAACGGAGCGACGAATCGACGTGATTGTTTAAGTGGCGATAGTTGGCGGGGTGGAGAGTAACATAGGCTACTTTTTTCCCCTTTCTAACCCCTCATTTTAGAGAAGTGAGGGGCGCGAGCGAAGCCGCGGGCAAAAGCTAGTGAATCCATATTTAAAAAAACGCGTCATTCCCTATCCCGAGCTTTCGAAAACGCAGTTGCATCATTATTCTCCGCACCCCTGCTGCATTAGAGCCGCGTCTGTGTCTGCGTGTGTGCGCGCGCGCAAGTGTGTGCGTGCGCGGCTGTGCGCAGGTAACCGGGATCGTCTGGGGAGGCGTCCGCGCCGGGCCACGTATTAGAATTCTGCTCTTAGAGGAATCTTAGTGGACCCTTTCTTATTTCATTTACTGGAGCTGAGCGATGTATTAGGTAAAAGTATCTAAAATAGTTTGAGAAAGCATTATATAGGCTTAACATACACTTGCAGAAACGTCTATTAAAATCAGCATTTGTTAATGCGATATTAGCAGAGTTAGCAATCAATCCCCTTAATTCAAAAAGGAGACTAAAGACATGGTTTAGAAAATAGTAAATTCATACAAAATCCTATACGTTGACCTGATTAGTAACTTAAGCACTTATGTTACAGATTTCAGACAGCAGAGGAATCAGAAATATAGGTACTTAATAAGTACATAGTTAAATATTAAATACATTTAGCCACTGAACAAATGCAAGTGTTCGTCACACGAATGTTTGTCCAGGGTGGTGACCGAACCTTCGACCACTGGCGTATAAAGCAGAGTCTCTACTACATACGCCAACGGACCAGTCTATCGATGAAAATGACTCTATGACTTTTAAAAAAGTCAGAAAAAAAATGATAGCATCCGTTAAACCAATCCTAACTTAACACTTTTTGTAGCATGGGGATATGAGGATATCAACGACATCATCGTCATCACCCATCCATCAGTCTATATTTCTCTCTTATTACGAATGTTAATTTATTAAAATGTGATTAATATTTCATCATCCGATTATGTTTTCAAAAATGATGCGCGAGAGATGCATTCTCCATGAGATCAAATTGTCCAATAAAATCCAAAAAAGTTAGTAAAAATTGGACAAGTGTCGAGTTTTTATTTTTATAAAATTAATTAGATTTTTCATAGGTAAGTATTACTAAAAAATGCAGTATTTAAATTTGGATAATATCGTTGTTAGTGTTTCGGTTTAATGACATTATTATGTAGATAAGAATTGAGATCAAAACTTACGAAAAACCTAAAAAATGTTTAGAAAACATAATAAAATCGACAATAGCGGCCGTTTAACATTATCAAAACCTTATTAATGCCGCATGTCGATTTTCGCAATCAATCACATGGCATCAAGCTGCGGCAATTACGAAAAAAATTCGCCTCCGCCAAAATCTTACAAGAAATTAATTACGGAAAAAAAAGAAAGGGGTGCGCGGGCAGCGCTGACGTAATGGCTGGAAGGTCTGCGCGAGCGCCTCGCAGTGACGAGCCGGCCCTCGCTGCGGCCACGCGCTCACACCCCAGCTCTCGAACCCCTACCCCACGGTCACCTAACCTAACCCTGTCCTTTTTTCACCTTTTTTTTCAGAAAACCAGTGTTAACTTTACGCACGTGTCGTGGGAGCCCGGAGGGAGATGCGTGAGTTTTTTTTTGTTTTTTTTTTCGGCTATTAAGATGTCATTGAGGTTTCTAATAAGTTTTTTTTTAATACTTAGTTTCATTCAGTCATGTTTTTTTATTGTGTAAAATTTTTCAGGAAAGTTTTTTTTACTGAGTTATATTATTTAACTTATCGCACGTGTTTCAGAACGTAAAAAAATATAAAAAAATGTTTCAAAAAACAGAGTTCCCAGTTTTCCGTGCATCTAAAACGGTATTCTGTCGTAGTGTCGTTCCACGTCACTGACGCTCGTCTAGAGACCTACGCCAACACAGATGTCGGTGTCATCGCCGGCATTCACTTTTTAACTTAGCGTCATTTTGAAAAACGTACTTACGCATCTTCATTTCATAATTTATGAAAAATAAATTAAACCAATGTGCTCACTGGAAAACAATTAAAAATATCCTAATAAGATACTTACCTCACACATTGAATCAATTCGAAATCTGCATATAGCCCTTAATACAGAAAACGTAAATAAATGTCATTTTTATCTAAATACATAATTAGACTAAATCATAATGCATTAGATATCCATTTTTAATTATTTTTTTGTATCAATATATCAATTCCTGTTAATTAAAAGGGGGTAGAGGCTACAAAACTACGACTCTACATCTAAAAAAACCTTAAAAAACGTTTTCGTTGAAAAGTGCAGCATCCTAATCAAAAATACCAAAGCACGTTTTATCTTACGAAACCACGATGCATCAAGCGTACACGTCACTTGTAGTCGTAGGTCAAGATTACTATAAAAAATACTACTAATCATTCCTTTCACAGAATTTTGTTTGAAATTTCTCATCGTGTTGAATGATAAAAAAATAGGTAAAAAATACAATTTAAGGGGGCGAATAGAAGTAAAAAGCATGGCGCGGTGCATGTCGCGGCCACGTCACGGCTAGAACTTAACCTAGGCCAACATAGCGCGGATCGGAAGCGGCGCAAGCGCAGGTCAATACTCTCGGTCACGGACGCGCGTACTTTCACGGGAATAGAATTGTTCTTGTTCAGACTTGGCCGAGGAATTCTAATTAGTATCTGGGAATGTGCGCCGGTCCCGCTTTTTATGGCGGCGGGGTTTTTATTTTATTTGGAAAATTTACGTTTTTGATAAAAAAAATATTTTACACCTTGATAATTATTTTTAATTTAATTTTATCACAAACCAAGAGTACGTGGAGACGATTATATACCTAGACGATTTTTTATTTGCGTGTAGTACACACCCTTAACAAAACTGTACGAGTAGCATCAAAATATTTAGTTATGTACTTACCAGAAATTGACGAAAAAAATACTAACTGATGTTGCGGCGGCAATCGCTTACCATCGGATGATACGTGTGCTCGTCTGCCACTTATCACTTAAAAAGTAATTTACTCTATTCACTATCCAACAATAACTTTTTGAAGATGCATTTGCATATTTCACCCAAATAAATTTAATAGTGTAGAGAGAAGATTGCCACTATTATGGTACTCATATTTCTACGGTAGTAATTCCTACTGAACTAACTATAAAAAAAAGTTCAAGCACAAAGGTCAGTCACCCGGCAACGTGCAGCACGTTGCAGGTCGCACGATCGTGCTAAATTATGACTCAAACTGCAAAACGAACGTAACTTTGGGATCACTACTGTTACAATGTTTGAACAGCAAAACCTAACGGTGTAGCGTCCCAAAATATCCATTTTATAATAAATCAGAATCATAAAGTGTTTTTCCAATTGATTTTTAAATTCGTCGTCGGCTTTTTTTTACTGAAAGTGGGCTTGCTCTTAGCTTCATACTGAACTCTATTCCACTTTTATACCTACATGTTTTTTCTTATCTGAGTGAAAGCGGCGTATCTAAACTCCTTATTGAGTAAAGTCATCGCGTAGCCAATACCATTTGATCGGTTTTATCCCGGTCATAAAAATCACATCCAAGGAATTACCTATCTTAGTTTTATTAACGAACGATTTCAAGGTTATATACTTATTGTAGCGTTGAGTACCTATGTCTAAAAGCTTTGAAATTAAGGATCGTATAACAACAGATAATATCGTCGCTTGATATGTTTTATCTTTCTATTGACGGATCAAAGATAAGAAAGACATGTATTTTTATCTTTTATTAACTCTATAAAGGTGTCTACACACCAATGTCGCCCGGCGGCATAACCTGGCGGGCACCATAGTTTGACAAAACATTTAAAGTCCTTCACCTTTTTTAATTTATAGATAGATGGACACTTTATTGCACAGAAAGAAAATAAATTTGGTGATAAAGCAACGATGACAATACGATAAAGCGGTCTTATCGCTTGTAGCAATTTGTCTAAGTGTACCAAAACTAGGTATTTCTTTCGTATGGAACGTGTAGTGGAATCACCTGGCACTTAACTGACGCTATTCATTGCAATATTTGGGACAAAACCAAAAAACACCTGCACTACAAATCTCGCGCTTGTGAATATAATATTTAAGCCCCTATCTAAAATAGATATTAATATCGCAAAAACCTAGCTTAAATTTGATTTCGCACGATAACCGCCATGTTTTTCGAAAATAACTTATTTTTGTAAGAATAACTAAATTAATAAATAAACGAGAATTAAGAGCAAGATGGCCTAATTTGAAGCGGGCGTTACGACCGAATCTTAGTTCCCTCCCTTTTACACCCGCTGTGCGCGCTTTTGATTGAATGCGACAGGTACTTAAAATATTCTCATTAGGCAATTTAGGCCCCCACCTCTAGGTATTTTTCGGATACATTAATGTTTCGTAGAAGTTTAAACATACTTAACTAAATGTTTAATAATTTGAAATTGTGTTGCATCTCACATCAGCTTCAATGATACCTATTCTATACTCAGTATGTTAGTTACCTAAGTTTACCCATATTTTAGAAAAAATGAATAATGACAACACAACTCACCCTGTATTATAAATGTTATGGGACATATGCCAGAATCATTCAGGCGCGTACAATTTATTGCCTTTTTACTTTATCTATCATATTATATTCACATTTTTATGATCGTTGAATAATTTTATGACTTGTCATGAGGGCTTGCATTGTAAATTAATGTATTTTATTTTTAATGCCGTAATGTTTAAAATTAAGAAGACTTGGTAGTAAACGGGCGCCTTCTCTACTTCATAATTTCAGCCAATAGACGTCCACTGCTGGACATAGGCCTCCCCCAATGTTCTCCACACAGATCGGTCCTGTGCCACCCGCATCCAAGAAATTCCTGCGACCCTCACTTTATCGTCACACTTTGGACCATATTTGGCGCACATACGACATTATCTAGACATTATAATTTATTTTACAGATTCTTATACATTTAAAACAACCACATTTGACGTAAATTGGAAGTTTAACCGAAAGAAAATACATTAAAATTTATTAATTTGGACGCCACAACACATCATTATTTCAACACAAGTGTTAACATTTTCAACTGACATTATGCATTTTTATGTCGATTATTATATAAATATGTTTACACACCAAAGTCGCCCGGCGGCACAACCTGGCGGGCACCATAGTTTGACAAAACTTTTAAAGTCCTTCACCTTTTTTAATTTATAGATAGATGGACACTTTATTGCACAGAAAGAAAATAAATTTGGTGATAAAGCAACGATGACAGTACAATAAAGCGGTCTTATCGCTTGTAGCAATTTGTCTAAGTGTACCAAAACTATTTCTTTCGTATGGAACGTGTAGTGGAATCACCTGGCACTTAACTGACGCTATTCATTGCAATATTTGGGACAAAACCAAAAAAACACCTGCACTACAAATCTCGCGCTTGTGAATATATTTAAGTATCTAAAATAGATATTAATATCGCAAAAACCTAGCTCAAATTTGATTTCGCACGATAACCGCCATGTTTTTCGAAAATAACTTATTTTTGTAAGAATAACTAAATTAATAAATAAACGAGAATTAAGAACAAGATGGCCTAATTGAAGCGGGCGTTACGACCGAATCGTAGTTCCCTCCCTTTTACACCCGCTGTGCGCGCTTTTGATTGAATGCGACAGGTACATAAAATATTCTCATTAGGCCCCCACCTCTAGGTATTTTTCGGATTCATTTATGTTTCGTAGAAGTTTAAACATACTTAACTGGATGTTTAATAATTTGAAATTGTGTTGCTTCTCACATAATCAGCTTCAATGATATTCAAAACTCAGTATGTAGGTACCTACCTAAGTTTACTCATATTTTAGAAAAAATGAATAATGACAACACAACTCACCCTGTATTATAAATGTTATGGGACATATGCCAGAATCATTCAGGCGCGTACAATTTATTGCCTTTTTACTTTATCTATCATATTATATTCACATTTTTTATGATCGTTGAATAATTTTATGACTTGTCATGAGGGCTTGCATTGTAAATTAATGTATTTTATTTTTAATGCCGTAATGTTTAAAATTAAGAAGACATGGTAGTAAACGGGCGCCTTCTCTACTTCATAATTTCAGCCAATAGACGTGCACACTGCTGGACATAGGCCTCCCCCAATGTTCTCCACACAGATCGGTCCTGTGCTGCCCGCATCCAAGGAATTCCTGCGACCCTCACTTTATCGTCACACTTTGGACCATATTTGGCGCACATACGAGTACATTATCTAGACATTATAATTTCTTTTATAGCTTCTTATAAATTTAAAACAGCGACATTTGACGTAAATTGGAAGTTTAACCGAAAGAAAATACATTAAAAATTATTAATTTGGACGCCACAACACATCATTATTTCAACACAAGTGTTAACATTTTCAACTGACATTATGCATTTTTATGTCGATTATTACAATAAATATGTCATTTTAAATTTTAGCTGCACATTTGAGTATCGATGTCGATATTTTTACTTTCACCTGCTGTCATAACACCATTATCATAAATTAATTACTATATTTTAAGGGTTGGTGTCGGTGACTATAGGGTGAGGCCGTGGGTTCCGTTCTCGGCCTACCTGGGGTCACGCTGCCCACCAGACAGGTTTTTATAGCACTAGTGGTGTATATGTGCGTCAGCTGTCTTAACTATCGATAAACATAAACTGCGTATATTCAATCAAACTAAGCTAATATTATAAATGGGAAAAAGATATTTAGAACCTAACTTTATTAGCAATTTCTTTATGAAATGAAAATGACAGATATACTTACTTAAATGCAAAGTTCCCAAACATACATTTTTAAATTTTGCATCTGTCAAAAGGCGCGAAAATCTATACAAAATGGGTCATTGACAGTCTAGTTATCGTAATTAAAATTTTAGAAAAATTTGGTTTAATCGTCACGCTTTTGCCTAATGCGGATTGGTGTTCCCAAACCCGAGCTAAAATACAAAACATACTTTTTGCTCGACCTGGGAATCGAACCCAGGATGCCGAGATCACGGCCTGGGTATTTAACCACTAGACCAACGGGGCGTTAATAATAATAAAACATACTAATTTTTATTTTACTGTTTATTTTTAACTCAGGATCCCGGCATCTAAGCCCGATACTTTAAGAACAAGTTAGAACGTAAATTGTAAAACTATCGATAACAATTTTAAAGTTTATCGATGCTTATTCGACGCAAGCGCAGCCCTCGCGCGCAGTAACAGCAGCCGGTTTGACATTTCACTGCCAAGGCCTCGCCACCCCGTCTCGATATATGCACGAATGGGAACACTAAGTACCTATACTATAATGTTTACTGTAGTCCGAACCCAACTTATTATATACAACAGTAATATTAGGCATCTAGATTATTAAGATTTTTTTAATTCACACTACATCTCATACATGACCTGATTCCGTACTAAGTAGCTTAAGCAATTGTCAAGATATCAGACAACAGAGGAATGACAAATATACTTAAATACATATATAACACCCAGACACTGAACAAACACAAGTGTTCATCACACGAATGTTTGTCCAGGGTGGGGATCGACCCACGAGCTTAGGCGTATAAGGCAGGGTCACTACCAAATACGCCTATTTGGGGTATTGCAGCCCTGATTTCACGAGCTACCACGACAACCAGTAGTGTTTTCCCTCGCGGAGTCGTCTGAGCAAGCCCCCCAGTAGTAGGCATGCTCACGTACTCCGAAGGCCCGTTTTGTCGCCTCTTACGACCGCCCGGGAGTCATCATCATCATCAGCCTGTTGCAGTCCACTGCTAGACATAGGCCTCTCCAAATGCTCGCCACTTTGATCGATCATCGGCTACTCGCATCCAGCTCCAGCCAGCCCTCTTGTGCAGATTGTACACTCCATCTGGCCTGAGGCCGTCCTACACTACGTTTACCAAGACGCAGTCTCCACTCCAGAACACGTTCACCCCAACGGTTGTCGGCCGGGAGTACCTTGGCAGTATTCTTAACGCCCTAGCCACAGGGCGCACATTATTACAAGTCATACATTAACCTTCAACTCTACTCTGACATTTACGATCCTTAAAGTAAAAATGTCTATAAATGCATTACAACAGTAGGTCAACGGAAATGCATCCCACATTCGAAGGGCCACGTGCACTCGTTGAAGTTCGTTAACAAAGAATACGTTGGTTGTCTAAGGGTGGGAGGGAGACAGATGTATGTGAGTAGAGAAAGCAAATTAGCGTAGGTGTTAAAACATAAATACTAATCTACATACAATTTAATTGTACGTTGCGCAGATATTTTTGGTAACTCTAACGTTAAGACAATTTTGATGCTGACTGTACCATTTTTTTTATATACAAGAGGCGATGAACAAGCAAGCGGGTCACCTGTTGGTTAGTGATCACCGCCGCCCATGAACATCTGCGAGATCAGAGGTCGCTGATGCGTTGCCAGTCTTTTAAAAAGAAGTGCGCTTTTCTTTTGAACGTCCTTTAGTCGTAGCCGCCGTGCCGGAATATAAGTTGTACCTCTAAACCGTCCCACAACACCGGGAACAATAGATTTATGCGTCTAGGCAGCTATGTAGCTCAATGAATTAGAGTGAGCGCCTCAGAAATAGAAGGTTGTAGCTTCATACTTTGATCGCGCACCTCTGGATCTTTCAAATCTATGTGCGTTACGTGCGTGCGTGCACTTTTGCTTAATTCGCTCGGGGGTAAAGGAATGGCGCATTCGGTAGTGACCCTGCCTGATACGCCAAAGGTCGTGGGTTCCATCCCTTAATTGTTTGTTCAGTGTTCGGGTGTTATATGTATTTAAGTAGGTATTATATTTGTGATCCTCTACTGTCTGATATCTGTTACACAAGTTGTTGTTACACAAGCTACTTAGTACGGAGTCAGGTCAATGTATGTGATATTGTGTGTAAAAAGACAGGGCATAGCCTAAATCTAAACCTGAATCACAAAATTTGGGTCTTATTGAACAGTTGGCCTGCGTATTACAAAAATATTTCAATATCTGAATCGACTCAGCTATCCATACCATGGCAGGTATCACTCCACAATTTCTTTTTGTGTGTCCAGTTACGCTAGACCGGTTTTTTATTACCGATCATCCCTCGTAGGTGTCGTGGACATCGACGTATGACCTCTTTTTTTTGTTTCCCGCCGGCCGAGGACGCTATAAAAGTTATATTTCATAAGGAACATGTCTAACCTTCGATATTTTATTGATGGTTCTCTTCTATGTTAAATGGAGGCAATAAGGTTTTAAACATTTTTGTGTAGGAATGTACAGAATTCCTAAAGATACGACATTTCACTCTTAGGCTGCGTTTCAACGAGAGATGTGCTAAGATGCGTTGCAAGCATAGTGTTGTAGAGTAGTATATACTTAGAAGACCAATAGTGGCTCTTAATAAAAAATCACAAGTTAGGTAAGTACATAAAGAATTTGTAATCTTTATTTTACACAAACACAGATGTCTAACTTCATTTGTTTCACATTTTACTTCTGTGCTTTACGACACCGTAGCGTACGCCCCCGGCTATCCGGTCACAAAGAGATCAGCCAATTTACTTCTAAGATAACAGCTAAATTACAAGTACATAGCTGTCTGAATACACACTTTTTTTACTCGAAAACTCGTACACACAGCATCACATCACTATTTTCGGGCTTTAGACCGCCTTATTTCTGAGACACAAGTGCTATTTTTGCACTGCGGGGTGTAACGTGTGACGCCGTCTATACTTGCGATTATACAAATTATCTGTTTATCCTAACCACGACGATTACTTTAAAACGATTATTACGATACGATACGATATGATGATGAATTAAATAATAATAAGGTATGTGGAATAATTAACTGGTTGGATGTACAGGTTTTAACTATAACACGACGCTAGCTGTTTTATAATTTAACATCTTTTTTACAAGTACTTCAATTATTAGGAATTAATAAGAAGAAGCAGGTATAAAATACGGTGTTTATGGGGAGCCGCAATCGCTTACCATCAGGTGAATCGTATGCTCGTCTGCCACCAATTACATAACAAAAATGTGCACAAATTCGCACTTGATGGAGAGCGCTGATGAGGGTGTAGGATGTTTATTTTATTTTATTTTGGCTTTTCAACAATGACTACACCATACAATTAAGAATTTCAAATACTGCTTACATTCTAAGTGCCTCATCACTTAAAGAAAAGCACTGCATGCACTAGTGTTTTACATTATAGCGGACAAACGAGCACACGGCTCACCTGATTAGTAACTGATCTCTTTTAACATATTGTAGTACGTAACCTAGTTAATGTGTACGTACAATTCACATGAAGCCCCTTGCTATATTAACACTGTAAACTTGTAAAGTAATTAATCAATGACCAGCAGACATGCTCGACCCAACGGTCACGGGTTCGCTTCCCGACCCAATTAACATAACCGTGTTAGGTCGTATTAGAAGCAAGTTCCATTAGCGCTAACCTTTATCCCCGTCCTGCTCGGCTCTACCCAACAGAGAGGGACAACAGCTGCCTTTCAAATAAACCCTTTGATCCCATATTGAGTTTGACGACCTTGCAGGCTGGTTCGCTGCCGCGTGGAAGGTTCAAGGTTCATGTCTAGTCTAGTACAGGGGTCGATTAGTTTCGCTTCGAGTCCGGTTTTAAAAGTGAAATGAGCAAACTTGTCACATCGACTTTTTTGTATGTTGTAAGTAGATGGCAGACGAGTAGACAGATCACCTGATGCCGCCCATAGACACCCAACATCTTGTAGTCAAAGTCAAAGTCAAAGTCAAATATTCTTTATTTGCATAGGCTTGTACACAGCACTTACAAATCGTCATACATAAAGAAAATATTTAAAACTATTTAAAGATAATGTATATGATTTAAATGAAATTAAATATATATCTTGATACATAAGATCTTATTCTAAGCATAAGATATACTAAAAAATAAATAGACATAATGCGATTCTACCACCGGTATCGGAAAGTTGATTCTGACGAGAAGATCCGGCAAGAAACTCGCCAGTTACTCTTTTTAATCGCCAAAATGTTTATTACAATGTTTTCCTCATACCACCTCCAGAGTCACAAACGCGCTGCCAACTTTTAAGGCTTGTACATGCGCTAACGGCCTTGAGCATACAGAGAGTACTCGCGCTCGCGTATAGAAAAAACAGAATATTACTAATAAAAAAATTATAAACCCAAGAAACAACAATTCCTCGTCAGGGATTGTAGTGTACATTGTATTGTAGGTATATTAAAAAATCAGTCATCTGAAGTGTTTAGTTTCGATTTTGCATAAAATCGATGTTAACGTTATATTTTTTTCCTAATGAACTATAAATATTAAATAAAAATCCTCGTCAGAAATTCAAGATCGAAATCTAGTCTATAACATGTATTTTTTTTAGGTATCGTTCTTAACGATTTACCGAGTTAAAACATGCACAAAGTGCCCAATCCGCGCATGTACAAGCCTTAAACACCTTCGGGCCTTACTCCCACGGCGAAACACAGCAAAAGTACTGTGTGAAGGCGCTGTTTCACGTTGGTCTTCTGTTATGCGCTGGTATCAGTCCGGTCGAGCGGCCAAGCAGGCCGGAAGCTAAGGGCCGCTCTCTTACGGTCACATTGTATTAATATTTGCTGTTGGCTCGGTATATTAGTTGGCCGATATTGTATTTGTAAATTACTATTAGCATTAAGTTCTGTAATGTGTTGTGCAATAAAGAGTATCTATCTATCTATCTATCTATATTCACCGCCCACTGCATAAAGTGTCCATCAAAACATCCGCGCATAAAGCTTCACATTTTAGCATTCACCTCACCTGACCCTAGTACTTTGGTACTAGCATCTAATTGGCGGTTTAGCATAGGGGATGACACCGGCTCCCACCATTGTTCCCCGTTCCCAGCCACCAACAATGCCTATCTCGGATCAGACTATCGCGCAAATGAAAATACTTTATGATATATTTTCAATTTAAAACTACGTGAACATTCCGGAGCATCTACAACGAACGTTGTGACGAACGAATAATCAATATACCGTGAAATGTGTGTAGATTCGCTTTTAAGCCAACATGAAGCAGAGCCTGCGCTGTGTTTCGCCGAGTGAGTGAGGGTACCGAAGAGGCCTAATTTGGGGAGGAAAAAGGATCTCAGAGCATTTGTGACTACTGGACTTGTTGGTGACTATATGCGGCGGAATGTTTAAACATGGGATAATCCGTCTGCTCGCCATCTATCAGAAAAGAAATTGCAATTTATGCAAGTTTATATGAATACCTAGTAAAGAAAGTAGAAAAAAAATATCGACCTATATATTGTACCACTGCAGGGCAAAGCTGGTCTCCATCATAGAAATCAACTCATCGCCACTATGATGGGATCAGGCATAATCACCACGCTTGCCTAATTGGGATTAGTGATCACAAACCCGAGCTAATGTTCGAAAAATTCAAAACATAATTTTGCTCGACCCGGGAATTGAACCCAGAACTCCGAGCTCAAGGGCCGGTATTTAAACCACTAGACCAACGGAGCATGAATAAAAAAAAAAAATTTAATTTACTTTTTCATTTTCCATGCTCTATGTAGTTAGCATTCTCTTAGGATATAAAAGAATGGTGTTATATTACCATCGCTCACCTTATTAACGATAAAATGTGGATCGATTGATTTCAAAACACCTGCCCTTCAGTTGCTCGTAATATCCCGACTCATTGCATTCTTTTTGTCTTATTGTCAATAACACACGTACGAGAAACCGGGGCACTGTGACTAAACCTTTTTAATGACAAAAAATAACGCTTCTTAACGCTCACAAACAAAAAAGCGTCATGAGTGATGAGCTCCAGAATGTCATCTGACCATCATCACGATCACCAATTTTTTGCGCCGTGTAATGTAGGCATTATATCGTTTTTGCAGCGCGCAACAAAACGGAGAAACAACAATTTATGAACCATCCAGACGAGTTATTTCATTGACTTTTAAAAACGGGTAGCGACTGAAAACGAAAATGTCTTAACAAGAACTCTACTCGCGACACGCCGACAAAAACTAAAAGCATACCAGCAATATTTGTTCCAAAGAATTCCTGTGCACTTGTCAAAAAGCAAATAGTCTATACAAAGAGTTGGGAGAGTAAAAAATAGAGGAAGAAAAACAAAAGGTCGGGCCCAAAGAGGAATAAGAATGAGATGATACTCTGTTCAGCGGCTGCGGCATAAAATAAATCATTATGTATTCGAAACACGGCGGTTTACCGATAATAATAGACAGAATCGAGGCAGGGTTGACAGGGAGTTACATCACCCGCCCTCCACCACCACCTCACAGGTGCCTTCTCAGAACACCGAGCTACCTACCTCCGCGTAATGAGATATTAAAATACCACAGGCTCGTCATTAATGCAGGTTAACATCGGCACTCAATTAAATAATTCGAGAAAAAAACGAATAAGAGCTTACGTGAGAGCTTTAGAAAAAGCTGACACCCCTAGCGATCCAGTTGAGCAAACGACGCGCATCGCTGCGCCCGCGCCGCCCTCCCATTGGCCGCTGCAGCGCGCGCGCGGGCGTGCGAGCGGGACGCCGGCGCGCCGCCGCGGGCGCGAGCGAGAGGGGGGACTGCAGTCGGCGGATGCGAGGGTTTCCGACCGTTGACTTCTCTCAAGGCCATGAGCAAGTCACTTTTTGTTGTGTGTCATCGTAACGCCTGTAATACTGAACTGAAATGACCTTCAGCGCTTTCATTTGAGGTCGATTATTCAGGTAGGGGTGTGGGTTGCGTGATCAAATGCGATACATGACTGGGTTTTCCACAGACACTCGGCATTTAAAGCTCAGTAATGGGATTAGGTATTTTATAAATAAATTCATCATCTTGTTGAATATTTGCTACATATTTTTACGTTTTGCTTGAACTCCTTTGATTACAAAACGGTCCATTAACTTCTACAGAAAATTAGATTATACGATAATCATAATCGGAATTGTTATTTAATAATTTGATGAAATACCAGTTAATTTAAGAATTTTGCAAGATATCGAAATAATTATTAATATGCTATCTTCGAACCCATCTCATCACTCCTTCTATACCATGAAACCCCCCATGTGGAACTAATGGCAGTTTTTGTCCCACTCGTAGTGTATAATGAACATAATGACGAACAGACAATAAGGAGACATGAAACAAGTGGAACACACACTTATTATTCTCAACCTACAGAAGATGCTCGGAAATAGATAGATAGATAAATCTTTTATTAACACATAGACACATATGTACAGCAAGCCACACATCAGGTTACCAAAAGCTGTCAAATTTCCTCAATTGATATTCAACCTAATGTCTATGACAATAAGTAAGAGTCGATTGGAAAAAAATTGAGTTTTTTATACCTACCTTTGATGAGTGGCTGTACATGGGCTGTACGTACATTGGAATGGAATTACACAAAAGAAAATTAATTAAAATTAATTTAAAAAATGTATAAAAGTAAATTTGTAAACACATGCAAACACAATTGTCAGAAGAGATGAGCATGTGTGTCAATGAGATATGCGATACAAATGAGAAACAGCTCTGCAATTTTGATTGTAACAAATGTCATATAGAGACACAATCAAAACCATCCTAACTAGTTACTAATAAGTTGTAATTATATTATTATAACGACTGCTGAAAACGACAAAAACCTGGTATTTAAAGTTAAAGGACAAAGAAATAATTTCATAAGTGTCGTGACTAGCCAATTCCAGGATAGTAATCTAAAACTAAAAGAAGACAAACTTATTAATAATACGAATTTAACGATAAACAATACCTAGAAAAGTTCACAATGATCATTTTGTTCCCAGAACTCTTTGAACGTACTTATAATTCAATTAGATAGTAGGTACTATTACTTTTCATCATTTCTTGAAAATAATGATGGCCATCGCAAAGATAGATAATGAAATCCTAGGCAGATTAAAAATTACTGGCATCATTTTATTCTCTAAAAACATGGCATTCACAAAAACTCCCTACAGTATACCTAGTTACTAACCCTATTTAAGTTATTGTTTTAACCCGGCGTTCGCACAGTTGGGTCTATTTGACCCGAGCAGTTTCAAATGAGCGTGTTTCTTAAAATTTTGTGCAACGTTGCCAAACTTCTCAGTAGCTGGAGCTAACGGTCCGCACTTAGTGCTGGATATCGCCAATTAGTCGTGTTGAGGCCGCGCGGGTGATAGACACGGTCAAACGCGAAAAAGGTAAATATGACCAACCATACTATTCGTGTCGTAATTTTTCGCCGTTTTAAAAGAAAATTTTTGGTTTTATAATATTGTTTATTTTGTTATTTTCAGAACTTTTAGAATTATGGATACGAAGAACGTAAACTACAGCGAATTTTTAGTATTTCGCAAGAATCGACTCCGAATACGAAATACATCTGCAGTGAGCGTGCATATTGTACTGCCGAGATTGCACAGATGATAAGGATCCATGACTGACGTATAAGACTGATACAAATGGTGTTATAGTATAGTCTATTAATTACTTGATAACCATATAACAAATTAGTTTTATATTATAGAAAAAGTTTTTTTGTTAAAATTGTATTACTTTAAGACAGAGGTTGTCTATTTCGTTATTTATTTGTGATACTTTTATAAAAAAGTCATTAAAAAGATAGTTTCGTATCATGTTGTTTTTTTTTTTTTCTATTCAAAACCTATAAAGATAATCGTATTATACAGATAGTACAACCACAAATCAAATTAATTTAACTTTTGTAATTATGGCGTTTCTTATACGGGGTCCTGTCGACCAACCCTACTGTCGTTGTTACATATTTTGACTGTGCTGGCGCCGGGTTAATTGTTACTAAAAATAAAGAAAATTGAATTTGAAAAAAAATATATGACTCTAAAAATGTATTTAGGTATTTATTTAGTTTTAAAACATGTAATGTAATGCTAACAAGGTCTATCTGTGAACATCATCCCTTTAACCGCGTCTTCTACCAACCATTCTGAACAACTGAAATTCGCAGAACCTACTTACGAATCTACTGAAGCCAAAGCATCATAATAGGCTATAATTTATTTTGAAAAGAAAATGTGGGAAACCGAATTTCAATTAAACGGAGCTACGGGCGTACACTTCTTAACTAAACTTTACGTTTAAATACATTCTTAAATTGACTCACTGAATGTTACCGTCCCATTTACCGGTGTCCATTCTCTACGAACAACTCGTAAGCGACCTACCCCAACTGGTTTTTTGTTATAAATAGATAATAGATAGATACGCTGCGTAAACACGCCACGATAAGTTTTTTTCGTTAATCATTGGACGGGGTCAATACACCTTTATCATCGAGGGCTGCCTAAAGTTTAATATTTTAAACGTTTTATGGTTTTCATTTTGATTTATTGACCCTATGGTAGACTGCTTAAAATAATTTTACGATATATTGGCACTTCCTTCTATCAACGTTTTTTTAGACTACATAACATTGGGAAGTAAAAAAATAAATTAACTTATGCTACCCCGTTTTTCGCGAATTTGGATTTACGCGTTTTTCTGTAAGTAGTAACATCGATAGAACCGAAATAAATACTAGATTCGACAGTAAAGTAGGTATATATATAAAGTAGGTAAATGCGTGAGCGTGATAAAGGCATAGAACAAACTGATTTCAAACTGAAACAGAAAGGCTCAGTAAGTCCTACTACACTAAAGTGCCTAAGGGCCTAGTCTCCTAATAAATTAGGAGACTAGGCTACGCGGACATACACGAATTTGACTTACGCGATTCTCTCGTGGTCTGTTCACCACCATTTGCTCACCACCAAAGTGATGAATGGTCGAGGAAGTGTTGGATTTTTTGAAATTACTTAGGTTTAACTTGTAACGCATTGTTAACTCTGCCAATGTCGAGTGATAAAGAGAGAACTGACTGGTGTATTGAGTTATACCTTTTAGTTTAATTGAGTTTATATTCAGTTAGAAAAAACCAACTATAAGCATTAGGAGGAAGAGTCATAAGTTCGATTTAAGTTCTTTTGCAAGTCTAGTCAGCTGTTTATGACACTCAAGTCGTTCATATAATTTTGACCTTAAAAATGTTAATCTATTTATGTTCTCCCGTTTGTAGGGCACTCGGTTAAAGGTTACTCCACCTGTCTGTTATTAAATAAGAGTCTATTAATTCATCGATTCTCATGGCGCCATGCTTTATCAAATTATGCAACCTAATCCATGCAAAGAATATGAACGACTACAACAGACATTTTGTTATTATTACAATAAGGAGACAATAGGGTTACGCCAGTATTTGTTCAATAGCACCTGATTCACAGCTCCCTGCGCGACGATATAACTTATCGCATAAAAATGCACACGTTTTGTTATGATTGCGCATTCTCATTAGAATACGTCAGTCAGATACCTACTCGTTATAGAACTACGATCAGAAGGCCTCTTAGTGACTTACAAGAGACTTATCATACAAAAAAAAATCTGGCAAAATGTCAAGAATATTGAGACTTCTAAGGGAAACAGCATTAGTGACGGCCCCGATGGCGCAGTGGCTGAGGAGTTCGCCCAAAGCGCGAAAGGTCCCGGGTTCGATTCCCGGTCAAGTCAATTTAGGCAGCTACACATTCTAAGTTTTCTTGATTCAAGATTCAAGATATTTTATTTGCATAAAACACTTGGGTCTGGGTGTTCTGGGTTGACGCCCCCAGTTAATTATCGTCATCTGGTACTCATAGTACATGGGTTGCCCTAGTGTGAGACCAGGTTGATTGGTGTGATTGTCTGGCGCATTTATTATTTTATTTATTTATATTAGGTATTATATTGTTTTAGTTCTCTCATTTTTTTTTTATAAATGTGAAGTAGAGTCACTTCCAAGGTGGGAAAATGTCTCCCATTTTCCTACTTTGGAAGTGTCAGAGAGTCCAGTCAAACAGTCCCACAAATGACATTCGGCCATCTTTATCTTTCGTTTTCGTTTTGTTGCCTATTACAAGCCGTCGAGACAATCCCTTTGAAAGACAAAAGGGCTTTGTGCTGCGCGCGCCTGCGCCTACGCACGGGATGCGAACCCAATACCCAGCGTCAGCAATACCATGGTGTAATTAACACGAGACTATATTCATAGGGAACCATCCCTATGAATATAGTACCACCAAGCTATATATGGGACTACCAAGTCCCGCTAACGAAATTAGGCCAATGATAACGAGTAATAGGAATCTCGAAGTCTTTTTATCGATTGAAATCAAAACTACTCTATCTATCTATTTGGGGGCGATTCTCGTGCACCCGATATGTGAAATCAAATAAGAGATATTGTAAACAAAATAAACTAGCACAAAAAAGTACGGAACCAATGTCCGTGGAATTATTATAGAAATTAAAATAAAAAAAGAGATTTCACCTATTCGTCCATACATATCTCTAATTCGACTTCAATGTCGAGTGCACGAGAATGCACCAAAGGTTACGATTGGAAGAACAAAAATCC
Source organism: Cnaphalocrocis medinalis (assembly GCA_014851415.1). NCBI lineage: Eukaryota > Metazoa > Arthropoda > Insecta > Lepidoptera > Crambidae > Cnaphalocrocis > Cnaphalocrocis medinalis. Next base: position 15,779,356 of record CM026284.1, on the reverse strand, counting down.
CAAACCCTATTTCTAAAGCCGTCAGACAGAATTGAAATATTCCGACTTCAAACAACAGCGCGACCAGTAAGATTCTTATTAGCTTCATAAATGCTTACCCTATTCAATGCAAAACTTACAGGTACCTTCATAAAACCAACACAACTCGAAAGGTACGCACAAAACAAATCAGCCACAACAATTGCACAAAGAACTACCCTAATTGACAAGGCGCCTCCAAATTAAATTAGCAGAAATGAATTTGAAAATACTGATTCCCACAAAGATAGACTAGGGGAGGCACGTAATCAACTATACACTTTACTACTCAGAGAAGAAGAACCAGTTTTGAAATTAACGGCCGCCGCAAGATGGCGGCGCGCTCAGGCGCAGCTTTTTCGTTCCTTTTTCAATTTCAAATACTTAGCAAGCATTCCCTCAGTCGGTTTTCAAGGGTGGCGCGGGTTGCGCGCGAGTGACTGTGTGTGCATTTTAAATTAAAAGTGAATAATTGTTGACTTGCAATTAGTTTTTCTGCAATGGAAGAGTGTGGGCTGAAGAAAAGCGAAATGAAGAGGTTGCGGTCGAGGGAGCCCGGTTGAGTGTAACAGCCGTTTTCAAAATGGCCGACAAGTATTGAAAAGTTTTGAGTCGTTTTGCCGGACTCTACTAAAACTTTTGTGCATATTTTTTAGTTTTAACACACTTTCAAATCAGATCCATAATCTAATAAGAAGACACCTTAATACGCTGTTGTCTTTGAATTATCGACTGCGACTTTTAATACGAAATATTAAATTTATATCATTTTTGTTGTTTTTAAATTATTATTTATTCGTTTCACTTAAAGTATGTACTTAAGTTAAGTATTAAATACAGTCATATTTGAAATTGCTTTACCTCCTTCAAGCGGCAGGTGTAGGGTATATTTACGCAAGTGTGAAACGACCTTTACTTTCCGTTTTAGTGTCTAAATACTTTAATTTTAGTTTTCCATTATTCTTGAAATTCGGTCAATTTGGTTTTAATCTTATACCATTTATAAAGAGATAACCTCTATGGACAACGACAAGGCATATAAGTAGACCGAAAATACGAAGCGCTAGTCTTTAATAAAGGGAGGGGACGGTATCTCAGCATGTTATTCCCAGTTCTATCAAAAGCTGTCGCTTTGGAGCCCATGGCTCGTTTAGTCCATGAGCCAGGATCCAGGATTTGGGGGTCTGGTAATTATCTTGAAGCAACTGCCATTGGACCTTCGCCAGACCATCTGAATCATGATTAGGTGTGAGTTTCAGAAACTTTCCGTATTGTGAAGGTTTCCTCGCGATTTGTTATCGTTTTCGTCGAGGTGATTTGAACATACGAGTAGATTTGAAAAATTCAGTGTTGCATGCCTATTCCTGTTTAGAAAGCGCACGTTGTTACGTGGAAGGTTGTGGGTTCGAGTCCCACCTAAATGGGTGATGATTTTTTAAAGTGAGTAATTTATTCAAGCATAAATTTCAATGAAAGAATATAAATAGGTAAATTAACAGAACATAGCTTAACCAACAGTCATACTTATCACAACCAATAAACTTTGACTTTGACCATTGGTTCTAACCAATTGTAAAAAACATCTATACCTAGTCAATTTAACCAACAGGTATCTAACTACGGATCAAAAGACCGGCCCTTAGTACTTAAGCTTCTTACTTTGAAATCGATATTGGTGTTAAGTAGTCTGATAAATATCACGATTTCCTCTCACTCTCAATGATATCGATTATGATGACAAACGACATCTCGTCTCGTCGCGCATGCCCAGAGGCGGCATCATCCGTCTCGATTATAGCTAATTACAGTACAGTCAGCAGATATACCTGACCTTAAGAAAACATACAAATCAAATCAAACCAAAATCTCTTTATTCAATTTAAGTAATTTACAGAACATTTATCAATGTCAAATTTTATAATCTACTGCTGATTCGGAAGGTCAATTTCTACCGAGAAGAATCAGCAAGAAACTCAGTAGAACTTAATCTTTTCAAATTTGTTATCATAAAATTTATCAGACACAGGGTTTACAGGGTGTATCTGTGAACATTTACATCCCTTCAACTACGTTTTCTATCAACCATTCTGAGGTACACTACGATCGTCACGAAAATTTTGACGTCTTAGTTGTGATCTCAGGGTGGAGTTCACACACCGCATTTAACGTCGTAAGGCTTACACAGCAGACACAATAGAAAATTAATTGTTTCCCTTTTTAAAAGGTTTTTGGATCTTACGACGATTGACATTCTTATTATGAAATCTGTCAAAACTAAGTCGACAGTAATGTGAATGAGTCTTTAACATGTGCACCACCAATGACTTGTATTTAATATCGACTTTTGAGGTATTTGGGACTCTGAGCGCTTATGAGTAAGTACTATAAATATTATCATAACAGCCAACTACTTTTTAAACGTTTAAATGTTAACCTCTCTCCCTTTGAACACCTGTAGTGTAGTGACTTCTGCTGCTGACTGTACGAGTACGTTCAATGCGTGTGATGCGTGCGCGCAGGAAATGCGTAATGTCAAATAATAATGCATGCCGAAACAACCTGATTTTGGATCTTATTATAGAGATATTACTATTTTATAGGCGAAATATCGCCTGAAAGACTTAGCTCCATCTTATTACTTTTATTCGCTATATACGACATTTTAGTGAATTCATAATTTAACTAAAAGGGTAATTCTTCGAGATGTAACCAAAATTTATACCAGAATTTTAAAAGATACCTTTGATTTTATAATCGTTATCTTTAGAGAATGAAGCCTCGGCCTTAAAGCTCTGAAAGGCTTTGTCCATAAATATTACAGCTTTTATCAATGAGTATTTTAAGCCTATGATGCAAATTTCTAGGGTTTATATGATCGAAACTGTCAAACAATTACGACTAGGAAACAACTTCAACGAGCTAGTAACAATGCATGATGCATATAATGTTGTGTGGATATTAAATTGATAACAACCATCCCACAATATCGGTTTTATTTACTTATTGCTTTTTTTCCTACTTGCGCTATGGGCGGATTTGTAAAAATATTGACCCAATGAGTTTGTTACAACACACACATTTTAACTAGACCTAAGTTCCTATTAGGCGTTATAACTAGAGTTTATTAACATTGAAATACACCTATAGGAACATAACGCCCCGTTCTGCCTAGTGGTCCCGGGTCGAGCAAAAGTATGTATCGAATTTTTCGAACATAGTTCGGGTTTGTGATCACCAATCCGCATTAGGCAAGCATAGCGATTAAGCCTAATCCCATTATAGCTAGTGATAACTAGATTTCTATGATGGGGGCCTTTGCCCTACAGTGGGACAGTATTTAGGCATCAGCCTCATACTTCATCAACTTTACTTTAGGTAAAAATTAACTAGGCAATACTTAAAGTTCTACTTAATTGATGTAAAATTCAGAAAATACCAAATAGCGCTCTTTTGAAAGTCACGAGATATGTATAGACGAATTTATGATTGAAATCTCTAAATTCGACTTCAAGATCGAGTGCACGAAACCAGGGGGGGCAATTCTCGTGCATTCGACATTGAAGGCGAATTCAGAGATTTCATACATTCGTCCATACAAAATTCTAATTTCACTTCAATGTAGAGTGCACGAGAATGTTTCTGTTTCTGGCTATCCTGGCCTAGCCTACCTTCGAAATTAAATTACTGTACCTAATAATTAAAATGATCTCATCAATTATACCAACTCTCTTTTCAACAAAAAGATACTCTCTTTTCTAATTGGAAACTTACTGATTTGATTTTTTTTCTTTTATTTCCAGAAATCGGTACTATGATAACCTACCACTACTACTACGACGAAATACCTACTAGCAGCCTATGACTGACAGCCTACCAGCGAGCTCCAATCGATCACCGATCTTCCGAACAACTAATTTTTAAGGTAAAAAGTTGCATTACCTACTACCATTTTAACAGTTTTGTCAGTCTTTTGTTACAAGGTATTATAAGTTCAAAAGTATAAAAGCTTTTGATTTGGCTTTGATTCATGTCAGTAAATAAGCAGCTTACAACAATTTACCAGTGGGTGAGCCACGCTTGGACATGAATGGTCACAAGTGCGCTAGGCCAACCTCTTGACTGTCCTTCCCTTTAATTGGGCCTCCGGTACCCTTACTCACTCGACGAAACTCAGCGCAGGCGCTGCTTCACACTGGTCTTTTATGAGACCGTGGTATGTAGTACCACTCCGGTCGGGCCTGCCAATTCATGCCGAAGCGTGGCTCTCCCATGGTAAAGTTGTTATTTTCACTTCTCATTTGAAAATAATTATCTCCGTCTTCTACAGGGTGTATCTGAGAACATTTACATCCTAGTTAACTAGGGATGTATATTTTCACAGATACATCCTGTATAGAACCCGTAATTAGATAATATTCAAGTGAATAGTTAAAATAACATCGGAAACGTTTTAGCGTCCACCCGTATAGCGCCGCGTGCGCATGCGGGCGGGGCTCAAGTTTATAATAAAGTGTTATTTTATTTGTCTACGATCCTGTTGATGCGATCGTTGATAACGAGATCCACGCTTAGTAATTTCCACTTAAGTAGCTATATCGATAGCTTCAATACTTAAATACGTAAACTTAAAAAAAATTGAAACCTACAACATTTTGTGGCGGCTGCCATATTGAATTTGAAATTTATTATAAATTGTATGTACATATTCTACTATTTACTTAAACAATTTTGCTTAATACCTACCTATGTATATCAAGGGAATTAAGTTAAAATATACAATTCGGTGGCAAATATAAAATGGTGTGGCGGCGGCCATCTTAAACCGGCGGCCATCGAACATAGCTATAGCTTAAACAAATAAAATCAAAGCGATTCATCAGTTCGGCTTAGCTACGATGCCACAGACAGACACACAGACTCAAACATATGAGACCCCGTTATTTTTGCGTCAAGGGTTAAAAAAAGGGACGAGTGGCGTCGAATCATTGGTGATCATCATTGAATCAACCAATCATCATCACTCATCGTGATCCACAATGATGACCACGACCACTCTAGCAAGAGTATACGACTAAGAAGAATAATCTATCTTCTTTTTAACCGACTTCATTAGAAGAAGATAGGTATTATCTTCTTCTTCTATATCTATCTATCTTCTATACTATTTATAAAGAGGTTAATCTCATATCCCACGCCAGGAGCTTAGGTAAAACGAAAACACGAAACACTTGCGCGATGCAATCAACGCCCAGCGCCATCTATTGGTAGACAGGTGGAGCTATTGTCCCGAAACTTAGTAAGGGCGGGCCACTAGTTATGATTTAAAAAGACTTACCTATCTCGTTACATGTCTTGAAAATTTTTGTAGAACAGTAAGACTGAAGTCAGCTCCCTTGTCGATCAGCAGTGTCGTGATGATGAGTTACTTCGAGGCTGAAAAAGAAAAAAATATGAGAATTCACCAACAAATAATAGAAATAAAAACAGTAGACAAAAGCATTTTTGTGCATTAGCTAAATCAATTTTGATCTTGGTCTTATTGTACTGTTGTAATGCAATACTGATGCAAATTTTACAATAATGGATTTGAGGACTGCCATGAAAGTTAGGTCTCGTAAAATAAAGTACAAATAAAACATTAATTACCCCGTAAAAATGACACACCTAACACGTTTTTAGACACATAATAAAAAAAACATATTATTTAACAACATACCCACACACACACACTTAACGTCGATTTACTCAGAATATTAATTTGATCACTCACTTCATCCGATTAAAACGCTTTATAATTTTACATCATTTACTAAAACCTCCAATTACATTTGCGGAGTAAAAAATAAAACAACCCTCAGTTCTATTTATATTACACTTTCAGATTTGCGTTTCGTTCTTCGCGCAATATAAAATTTACAAGACTTTGTAAAGTCTTAAAAACGGATTTAAGGGTAACTAACGGAGTTCCCATGTTTTACCAATGAGGCAAACGGGGTTACCATACCCTATGGCAAAATTAGCAGTAATGGCGAAATCCTTTACACATTAAAGTACCAAATCAACCGCAGTATTTTTTTTTTGTTTACATTGTACTAAAGTGCGTTTTATTGTCATTTTTTCTAGCTTATTGAAAACTTTTATGTGAATGTTATTAAATGTTTAGAATTAAGGAAAAGCCTAGGGTTAATTTTATTACGTATAGAGCAATGTATATTTGCCATATCGTGATCAATTAGAATTCATTGCCCTCCCCTAAGTTTTACAACGTACCTACCTATCTATAAAATGTTATCAATAGTAATTTAAGAACCAAAGATATACCTACTTAATTAAATGTGATTTTTATACATAAGCGATTAATTTATTGAATTTTTCGTATAATTTCAGGTCGCTGATCCGATCTCAACACGTCGTAAATTTCTTGGAGATGAATCATCCAAATTAATTATTAAATAAAAATAAGTATTGAGGGTTTTTCCAAATGAAAAATCCCATAGATGGCGCTACGTAGCGACTAGTCTAACAGTCATAACGTCAACCAATCAACCAATGTCGTCAAAATTGGACCAATCGTCTACGTAACGCAATCTGTCCGATTTTTTATTCAAAAAACTCTTCAGACATGATTCCATTCTGCTCCACAAGAGAGGTAAAAAAAAATTTAGTTCCATGAAATTTTGTCTTAGACTTTGAATTAGACGTGGAATTCTCAGAGGAAGCCAAATAAGCTTAAATTTCTTTTTTAATTTTTAAGACCATTTAGTGGTAAATGTGTTTTTTTTATTAACTCTACCCTCCTCTTTGAGAATAACTTCGCCATAGTAAAATAATTGAAAAAGTGCGCTGAAAACGCACTGTCAAAGTCAATATTCTTAATGGTTTTCCTCACTGGTGGAGCAAAGTGGAATTTGAACTAGGCAGCCAAAGTGTCAACGTTTACTACTTCTGACCGGCTGACCTTCGCTTCGTTGCTACGGTCTACATGGAGCGTATCGGCCATTAAGATCGCCCGCCACATCCGAAACGGTTGGAGAGTATTATTACTACAGGGAGCCAGTCTGCTGAAGTGTATATGGAAGACCATGTCTCCGGACGTACCTGGGCTTGGTAACTCCACCACCGTTGGCGTCTCATCTGCCAACGGAGGACGAGTTCCCGCTCCTAGTTGCGAGGTTCTGCATTATCAATGAAGAAACGAAAGAAGAATGTGTGATATTGTATTACCAGTAGAGTATTGTAAATCCGCTAGATGACGTACGCGTATTTTTTTCTAGACGATGAAGATGTATAACTCTTAAAACATCTGAGAATAGAAGATAGTATTAACAGTTTATTTTTAGATCCATATTTTTTATAATTATGTTGGTGCGTACGTGGCCACTATACTAGGCCATAATTAAAATTAAAGAATTCTACAAAGATAATATTACACAAATACTGGGAATAAGTAGGTAGCTACTTATTCCCAGTACAACTTTTTTTAATGTATTTTTAGTAGTCAATAAACCTATAAACGCCACATTTAATATAACCTGGCAATAGAACCTTGGCGGACGACGCTAGTTTCAATGATTCCCCGTTTTATCAAAAGGAATTTAATAAACACAATAATGATTACAACAAAATAGTTACGTTTATTAATCGTAAATAAATATTAGATTACTCTAAGGCTTTACAATGTTACACAGCATCACAGTAAACATGTAAGGTGAAATGACTCCAGGCAACACTTGGAAGTGGCAACACTCGAATTAGATTAATATTGGCTCAAAGTACTTAGGTACACAACACAATTGATTTGGAACATTCAAACCGTTTTTTAGGAAATAAACATTGATTGTCGTTTGTTGTTCCAATATTATAGATCACGGTGAATACTATGTTAAATTTGGCTACGTTGGTTGTGTTGATATTACTGCATAACGTGAATGTTTGTTTGGATATCTTGGATGTAACTTTATAGGTATGATGCCGAGTGTACAAAAAGTTAATCGTTGTACATTATATTTAGAGTTAATAAACGTGTGAGATTACTAGAAACCTGTATTTATTACAATTAGCGCCCCTAGCGGCTTTGAAACCTAAATTAATAAAAGCTATTTATTTTCTAACTTTACACAAGTTAATTTAATCGCTAGGGGCACAAATTTTTGGTTCCCGACTGACTGACAAGTGTAAAAATGTTGCCAGCAGCCTTGCAAATAAGCATTTTTGAGTCAACGTTTCCCCAAAACCCTACACACACCACCCTACTACACACTTCCCTTTAGCTTTTAATGGAAATGAAATTATATACGTTTTATCTCATTTATAAAAGCATAGTTACCTATAGATTTCAATTAGATTATACATACATTTATATTTATTTTATATACATACAATACATACCTACTACCGAAATAAAATTTCCTATTTTTATATAAATATAGTCGGGCTTACTAAAATATAAGAAAACTATAATAATATTACTTAATGGTGTTTTCTTTCCAGCATAATTGTATGCTTTTAACATTACTTTTTTTTATAAAAAAAACTTACGAAACGATATAGGCAGCCACGAGTCTACCTAAAATCCCTCCCTAATCCTTCCTTTCCTATTTTTTTATCTAAGTATAGGTCATTTTCTGGAGGGTTTTTGCAAATGCAAAATCCGATAGATGGCGTTATGTTGACTTCAGGTCCAAATTTAACGACATTGATCGTTTTGTACGTAACTTCGTAATTATGACAAGATACGTCAAAATGGAACCAATCCAATCATTGTTGGACCTGAGATCAACGTAATGCCATCTGTCGGATTTTGCATTTGCAAAAACCCTCATTCTTATTTAGGGAAAAAATAGCGGAATAAAATAAACCAGAATTTCTAAACCCCTTTTGCTGGATTGACATTGAAACACTTTTTAAACAATCTTAGGTCCATTAAAAAGCAACATACTTATTTAGCTTTCCGATTGGGTATGTGAAATTAAAATCATTGATACATTTACAATAGGGTAGTTGACTAATATCGATGTAGTAAAAAATATTGATACTTTACCAAAATATTGGTAAATAAGAACCAATAGCCTACATTTTCAGTTAAAAATATAACGTCTAGCTGGTTTTGTGAGCATTCAAAGTTTCATGGGCAAGTCCATTTTTAAAGTTTATAATATTATAAAAATAATTATATCATTGAACTACCCACACATTAAACACAAACTTTTATTATAAAACTATGTACATAAACGAAACATTTGATATAGCTACCAAACAAAATTTGCTAGACGCGCATACAAGATACCAGCGGGTGACGTCACATGTTGGTAGCCATTTGTATAGAGCGTTTTTGGGCCCGCGTAAGGCGTGTCGCACACACACTCAAGAGTCGAGGCGGAAGCGTTCAAGAGGCGCACCGCCTCTGACTTTTCTGTACAATCAAATATGTCAACGCATACTGCCAGACTGCGCGCAGTCGAGGCGGCGGAGGTGCATGGTCGAGTCGGCGACGCGGCGCGGGCGCACGGCACGCCGCCGCCCCGACCTCGCCGCCATTTTTTTATCCATTCCATCCATTTCCATATTGAATAGGTGTAAACGATGCGCTGCACCTCCGCCTCGACTCTTATATCACACCACCGCCTCGACTGTGCCTCGACTCCGCCTCGACTCTGGCAGTGTGCTACCCGCCTAAAATATGTGCTCTTAAAGTTGTGATATCTCAGGTAATTCAAATCAGAATCAAATAATTCTTTCAACAATGTTTCTTTAATAGAGGGGTCTTTTGATTAAACACATAAAAAAAAAATAGTCAAGTACCCTATTATCCTTTTGGAATCTTGAGCAATACGTAGAGAATCATTTTCTTATTTTACTTAGACTTTCCAATTAATTAACCCTGCATAGTTGTTTGGTGAGATCCTCCAACATCAACAGTCTATACTCGTACCGTCTTTCTGAACCAAACGATGCTATACCTATACTAAACCAATTGGTTGACACCCCTTGATCAGGGGACGAGCTAATGAATTAATTTTGCTTCCTCCCTTCGAAAAGAACACGTCGCATCACAGAGTACGACTAACGTATTTTTAATCGAAAATTTTCATGTCCAAGCGTTTCTTACATTACCTACGCTTTTTGTATCAAAATTTTAGGCAACTTGGGTTTTTTTTCTATTACGTTAAAAATATATTAACATGGTTTGTTATGAAAAGGATGTTCTTGAAACAACTTTACAATTAGTTAGGCAAGAGGACATTTTCGTAATGTTTAATAAGTTCAAACGTCGAACACACCACAATATGCCTAGACAGATTGCAAAATCTCTACTCTCACCTGATGGATTTACGTTACGCTCAGCCATTGTATGCCCCTTGGGGGCAATTCTCGTGCACTCGACAGTAAAGGCGAATTACAAATCTCTATGGACGAATGTATGAAATCTCTGAAGTCGAATTCAATGTCGAGTCCACGAAATCTGCCCCCCAGTTCGATAATAAAGTTTTGTATAGAAAATAAAAAAACATGATTTACTAAAATCTATTTATTTTACAAAACAATGGACATCATAAGACTAAAATATCACAATCCATAGTCATTTAAATCATCAAAGATTGCATGACACGTTATTTGCAATCTGCCTAGGCATTTCATGATCTGCCTGATTTACAAGCCGCGTAATAATTAAATACATAGTGCGACGAGTACCGACACCAGCCTCGATTGTATAAAATATAGTATTAAAACTTTAATGATGTCAGTAGACCGAGTTTGTGCTCCAGGCATGTCTCGTCAAATCTAGCTAACTAACGCTACACTGCTACGAATATCTGACACTCAGCGAGTGTTGAACACTTCGTTTTTAATGAAAGCTGCGATTCAGCTAGGGTTTCCAGATCATGACTTCCTATTGTCGAGAGCGATTGCCATTGTTTTGTGATTTTAGTACTTTAGTTGGGAGAAATCAGATCAGCTGGGCTTAAGATGCGCACCACGAGATAATTTTGTCGACACTCGTATTACGTCAGCGCTAGTTGCTTCTCGCTCACCTGACAGCGCGAGAAGCGGGATAGAAGGATACGCTCTCGCGAACGAGAGTCGACAAAATTTTGTCGCGGTGCGCATCTTAGCCCGGCTGGCAACCCTAGCTTTAGACAAATCCGTGGTTGGAGATTAGAAGGGGGAAGGAAGATGATGAGCGTATTTTTTCTCCCTCCCACCCAGCGCACGAGAGCATACTTTGGCTAACATATAATATAGCTTTATTACTGAATGCTAAACTTACAATTAAGTATGTAAATATATTATTTATTCATTTGAATCGTTTATGGAAGTACTGCTGATTACACTGGATATGTATTAATGTATATTCTTATCAACTAACGAGTAAGGGCACTATTTGACAAGTAATCATCTTATATGTATGTTTTATTGCGCTAAGGAGTCCCACATTAGTGATAATGTTCTTGGGGTTCCTTACCCAAACGAAAGGGTACCCTTTTACTAAGACTGCAATGTCTGTTATTTAAGAAAAAAAATCGAACTTGTGTAGCTTATCATTATTTTATAAGACTAGGAAGTACTGAGTTTCTTGCCGGTGTTTTTTTTTCAGTAGAAATCGACAATCCGAACCAGCGGTTGATAAGTGTCATTATTGCATTGATAAGTGTTATGCCATTAGCGTAGATAAGATAAAATATCGTTAATAAATGTACTTCTATATAATTTCGAGCTAATCGATTTTTTTTTATAAGGCATTTTTTCATTGTACCCATAATGCGTCAAGAAAGTCATGACAACGAATTTCTGAGGAACTAACACAGTTCCCATGTTTTATAACCACCCTATGACGGCTACCATACTCTATGACATAAGCGGCAGTCGCGCCATCAATAAATTTCATGGCTTTCTTGATGCATTATACAGCTTGACATTTCAGATACGTTACAGCAGTTGTAACCACAAAGGAGGGCCGCTTATGACCACGGCTGCCGTTGATTCCCGTTTTAATATATTATTAATTATAATTCAACGCGAAAATCTAAAAAGCTATAAAAACTATTGTAGTTATATCGAGAATCGAATTCTTCACTTCGGGCTTATCGTATACAAGGCATTCGGAATTTATCATACTACTGACATCATTAAGGCATTCTTTCCGTAATAATTTGGTACATAAATTATTAGAGGCAGTCATGAGACAGCATCGAATTGCCTCAAAATTATAAATTACTTAAATATTAATTACACTAACAGTTTATATAACAAAAACCAAACGAGTAAATATTGACATATTTAATATACATCGTGTAATATTTACTCGTCAGGCTACAACTATAGTTGACTCGGTATTATACTAGCCACGCATAATATCAACTGCTTGGTCTAGAGTTATCTACCTTGTTCAATGCATCATCGTATTGGCTAATCAGAACATCCAGCCTCAAACTGGAATCAAGAAGTCATTTCCCGTACACTCGACATAGAAGTCGAATTTAGAGATTATATACATTCGTCTAAACAAATCCCTAATTCGACTTCAATGTCGAGTGCACCAGGGGGTCTACTACGCCAAACGATATCGATTTATTCGTAACGATACGACGAATGATTGTAAAATATAAAAAAAGTTTGGCTGTTTGGTTTATTATTCTTCAGCGTGGATCATAAATGGCTGAAAAAAGTTTTTACAAATACAAACGAAACGATACTCTTAACGATACCATCAGAGACGTCGTCGGAATGTTCGTCGATTTGACGTTTGTGAAGCTGTCAAATTCAATTATTCGTATTTTAAGCTGTGTTAGAGTAGGGTTTTTGTATGAACTGTCGTATAGTTACGAATAATTCGATATCGTTTGGCAGAGTAGACCCCCTGAATTGCCCTCCAAATCCAAGATCCGATGACCCATCGTTATAAACGATATTTGTTAAACATTTCAAATAATAAAAAACCTTGGCACCATCCTATTACTTGCACACGAATAGAAGAAAACAAAAAATACATATTTTTCCAACGCTATGGGAAATTATAATATAATGACAACGATATATAAATCCTATTCATAAACAACTAGGCATTTTGTAGCAGTTTTTAGGTTGCGAGTAAACTTTATCTCCCTTTCTACAAAACGTTTACTAAAATTATTCCTGGTTTAAAAATGATGCTATCACTTTTATACAACTGACAAATAAGTGACAGTGCCAGCACAAAATAATTACACACAGAAAGTAGGCTGCCCACTAAGAGCTAAAAACGTGTCATGTACTCACGCATGTGCACTAACGGGGAAATACGCCTTTTCGACCACATAAATCCTAGCCTATGACATAAGATTGTCGAACTGTCGAGGTCTGTGGTAGAGGCCGCGCGCTTATGTACTCATTCCGGGCAACACCCTAGCATATGTCAACGAACTCTTCTAAATTCAAAATCAGGCTGAGTCTACCTTCTGTGTGTAATTATTTTGCGGTGCCAGTTCGAAACCAAAACTAACCTTAAACAAATAAATTAGGGAGTATACTTTCAGCACTTAGACTAAGAGGACTTTTATAGTATTTGCAAGAGTATTTATTACTCTAACATGTTTTAAATGCATATTATTGTTTCTAGTCAGTTCAAACCGTATTAGAACAAAGTAGGTACAGTTATCCTACCTATAACCTAGGTAATAACTTCGTGATATTAGGCTCACCAATAATTATATAAAAAACGCCGACATATTGCGGAAAATCTAAGGAACTAATTTCTTATAACGGAAACAATCAATCTAGTAAAAAGGGAAATTTGGCTACCAAGATAATATAGTCATTTAATCAACATTGACCGGTGTCAAAGTTAATATTTTGAGATTGTAGGTCCATTAATAACAATACGGACACATTGTAATAAATGTAAATAGTCCATAAAGCATATTATTATCACTAACGATAAAAGTTTCAGTTTTTCTTTAAATGTACCTACAGTTAATTAAAATAGTTTCATAAGTTGATACCACAACTTGAACTGTATTAAATATTGTCTAATTGTTTATGAATAAGGACTAAACTATTAATGTATACTAGTTTATTTACAAATGACTGATGTGATGATTATTATAGGGAATCATTATAGTTGCGCGACGTCTCGTCATGGGCAGTTCCTTACCTGGAAAAACAATTTGATAGTTAATTTACATTTTAATAATAATGTCCTCTGAAGCGATGTTTCGGCTATTCCGGCTAATCTCAACGTTCCGTTATCAAGTATGTATGTATTCCTTTAAGTATGAATGGGGGCTACCGCGTGTGAAAAATCTGTTAGATGGCGTACGTGTAGACTGAGGTCAAACTTCAACGCCATTGGTCGTTTAGTGTCATTTTGACATCTCACATCAAAAATAACCAATCACCGTGTAGTTGGACCTCAGTCTACACGTATGCCATCTAACGGATTTTCCACACGCGGTAGCCCCCATTTAGCGATTTCTTAGCAGTAGCGTAGCTAGTTAGTAGGGAGACTAGGGCGGCATAATCGGTATTGCACACGGGCGCCGCAACAGCTGGCGGCGGGTCTGCTCTGCCATCCTCTACGAGTTATCATTTAGTGAGGAGGGCAGGGGCACAGTGACTCGTGTGTTGAGCAGCATGGCCTCGAACGTACAGTAGCTCGTGTGTACGTACGTGGTGAGGTCACGGACATAGCCCAAACAATTGCGTGGCTCAAGTGGCAATGGGCAGGGCACGTTGCGAGGAGAACAGACGGTCGTTGGGGTCCTTGAGTGGAGGCCGCAGCCGTGGCAGCCTCCCACCAGGTGGACCGACGATCTGGTGAAGGTTGAGGAAGTCCCTCGGATGCGGGTGGCACAGGATTGATCTGTGTGGAGAGCTTTGGGGGAGGCCTACGTTTTTTTTTTTATGTGATACCTAGGTAGCAGACGAGCAGGCGGATCACCTGATGGTAAGCAATTGCCGCCGCTCATGGACACTTGCAACACCAGTGGAGTTACAAGTGCGCTGCCAACCTTTTATCCCCTTCCCCCCGGGTGGGCCTCCGGTACCCTCACTCACTCGGCGAAACACAGCACAGGGGCTGCTTCACGCCGGTTTTCTGTGAGGCAGTGGTATCACTCCGGTCGAGCCGGCCCATTCATGCCGAAGCGTGGCTCTCCCACAGTTAAAGTCCAGCAGTGGACGTCTATTGGCTGAAATGATGATGATGATGATGATGATGATGATGATGACATACGTGGTGCGGCAGTGCGGCTCGTGCAGGTCGCGCTCGGGCCCGCCGGCGAAGCTGATGTTGAGCAGCATGGCCTCGAACGGGTCCGAGCGCATCCGCTGCTGGTTGGACAGCGCCGCCGCGCCCGCGTCCGCCACCACGCGCGCCTCTGAACTCCCGTCCTGCCAGTACACAACTTCAAATAAATAAATCCTTCAACCGGTATTTAACTACGAACGATCAGCATACGCAAGATCCTACTACTATTATAAAGGCGAAAGTTTGTTTGGATGTATGGATGTATGGATGTTTGTTACTCTTTCACGTAAAAACTACTGAATGGATTTGAATGAAACTTTACCACAATATAGCTTATACATCAGAATAACACATAGGCTACAATTTATAAAAATATATTGTGTGGATTGTCCAAAATATGACGGTAAGTGTCAATAATTAACTCCACGCGTACGAAGTCGCAGGCGGCCGCTAGTATATTATAATGCTCAAATGTGTAGCCGGCGCACAATGCGAGACCAACATCGTCAAAAACGACTACTCGGGACGACTTCGGGCTTCTAGCGGATTAACCTTCGCCTATCCGGGAGGTAAACCGATTATGTTGGACGCAATGCTGAGCCATAGTTTTCTATCAATACTTACCACGAGACATGTCAGTCCAGCACATACCTACATGTATAGTCTTTCTACGGTTAATAGCAGGAACACGCTGGTGTTACCTCGGGCCTAGGGCTCCACAGGCGGACCACGGCCTCGATGCCGCTGGAGGCCAGCAGGAACACGCCGGGGGCATCTGCCACAGCCGGCGGCGGGTGTTACCTCGGGCCTAGGGCTCCACAGGCGGACCACGGCCTCGATGCCGCTGGAGGCCAGCAGGAACACGCCGGGGGCGTCTGCCACAGCCGGCGGCGGGTGTTACCTCGGGCCTAGGGCTCCACAGGCGGACCACGGCCTCGATGCCGCTGGAGGCCAGCAGGAACACGCCGGGGGCGTCTGCCACAGCCGGCGGCGGGTGTTACCTCGGGCCTAGGGCTCCACAGGCGGACCACGGCCTCGATGCCGCTGGAGGCCAGCAGGAACACGCCGGGGGCGTCTGCCACAGCCGGCGGCGGGTGTTACCTCGGGCCTAGGGCTCCACAGGCGGACCACGGCCTCGATGCCGCTGGAGGCCAGCAGGAACACGCCGGGGGCGTCTGCCACAGCCGGCGGCGGGTGTTACCTCGGGCCTAGGGCTCCACAGGCGGACCACGGCCTCGATGCCGCTGGAGGCCAGCAGGAACACGCCGGGGGCGTCTGCCACAGCCGGCGGCGGGTGTTACCTCGGGCCTAGGGCTCCACAGGCGGACCACGGCCTCGATGCCGCTGGAGGCCAGCAGGAACACGCCGGGGGCGTCTGCCACAGCCGGCGGCGGGTGTTACCTCGGGCCTAGGGCTCCACAGGCGGACCACGGCCTCGATGCCGCTGGAGGCCAGCAGGAACACGCCGGGGGCGTCTGCCACAGCCGGCGGCGGGTGTTACCTCGGGCCTAGGGCTCCACAGGCGGACCACGGCCTCGATGCCGCTGGAGGCCAGCAGGAACACGCCGGGGGCGTCTGCCACAGCCGGCGGCGGGTGTTACCTCGGGCCTAGGGCTCCACAGGCGGACCACGGCCTCGATGCCGCTGGAGGCCAGCAGGAACACGCCGGGGGCGTCTGCCACAGCCGGCGGCGGGTGTTACCTCGGGCCTAGGGCTCCACAGGCGGACCACGGCCTCGATGCCGCTGGAGGCCAGCAGGAACACGCCGGGGGCGTCTGCCACAGCCGGCGGCGGGTGTTACCTCGGGCCTAGGGCTCCACAGGCGGACCACGGCCTCGATGCCGCTGGAGGCCAGCAGGAACACGCCGGGGGCGTCTGCCACAGCCGGCGGCGGGTGTTACCTCGGGCCTAGGGCTCCACAGGCGGACCACGGCCTCGATGCCGCTGGAGGCCAGCAGGAACACGCCGGGGGCGTCTGCCACAGCCGGCGGCGGGTGTTACCTCGGGCCTAGGGCTCCACAGGCGGACCACGGCCTCGATGCCGCTGGAGGCCAGCAGGAACACGCCGGGGGCGTCTGCCACAGCCGGCGGCGGGTGTTACCTCGGGCCTAGGGCTCCACAGGCGGACCACGGCCTCGATGCCGCTGGAGGCCAGCAGGAACACGCTGGGGTGCATCTGCACGCAGTTGACGATGGACTCGTCCCCGCGCAGGCAGCGCACGATGTTGCCGGACTTCCGGCACCAGATGAACAGGCTGCCGTCGTCGGACCTGACGTAAAAAATATATACATGTCACTAAAGGTGTGAATTTTTCGGATATAGCTCGGCTTTGTGATTACCAATCCGTATTAGGCAAATGTAGTGATTAAGCCTAATCCCGTCATGATAGCTATTGGCGACTGGCTGTGCCGCGAATGGCCTTACGTTTAAGTGACTTTTTTATGATTTTATTTATGGTGGTTTGCGTTCAAAGGTATCAAACCTTTGACGCTTCACACTGTCTTTCTGTAACTGTCTATGTTTTCCTTCTGTAGTAATTGCTTAATTATAATACCTGAAATTCGATCTGGCTTTTCCATCATACCTTGCACCCATTCATTATAGAGTCTACCGCACCAGTAGCGATGGCTCGATGTCTATGATGGAATATATCTGTCCTACTACAGGTTATAGGTTGATATTTTACTTTACTTTACCTGTTTCAGGTGCATATTCCCTATTCATTACACCAGCGGTTTAGTAATACTCACCCGGCAGCGATGTAGTTGGCTTCGGGGCCTAGAAAGTTGGCCTCCTTGATGTCGGTGGTGGTGTTGCAGTGGCCGAGGAAGCGCTGCGTGTAGTCGAGCGCGGCGGCGCGCAGCTGGCGCTCCAGCACGCTCGTGCTGTGCGCCTCCGGCCCGGCCCCGCCTCCGCCTCCGCCGCCTCTGGAACTGAGCCAGCGGCTACAGGCTAGCGGCCTACCCACACCCCCCACACAAACCGCGCTACCGATTTAACCTCGTAAGGCCCAGACAGCTGACACGATAGAAAATCAATTATTTTTGCCTCGTATGAGACTTTTGGGTCTTACGAAGCCATACAGGGTGTATTTGTGAACATTTACATCCCTTTAACCACGTTTTCTACTAATCATTCTAAGCAACATTTATTCTATGAGTTAAGGAAATTGGCATAAAAAAAAAACAACTTTTCATACAAAGTCGGTCACGTAACTTGAGGGCCTAATTTGAAGTGATCGTTACGACCGAATCGGAGTTCCCCTCTCTTTCTCACGCGCTGTGTCCGCTTTTGTTTGAATGTGACAGGTATATTCTCATTCGTTACGGGACGTCTTCGTTATAAGCCTTGGTCATTTTGTACATGGGGGTCGAAAAT
Source organism: Cnaphalocrocis medinalis (assembly GCA_014851415.1). Lineage (NCBI taxonomy): Eukaryota > Metazoa > Arthropoda > Insecta > Lepidoptera > Crambidae > Cnaphalocrocis > Cnaphalocrocis medinalis. Next base: position 15,760,733 of record CM026284.1, on the reverse strand, counting down.
TTTTTCGATGAATTACGAAAAGTTGTTGAACAAATGTTATTCAGACAGATTGGTGGGTAGATCACGTGTTTCAAGAGATGTAAATGTTCACAGATACATCCTGTATATCTCTTCATCATCATCATCCACCAGCCCTATTCCCATGTTAACAGGGTTCAGCACAGTATCTTTTCTTCTTGGAGTACCACCACCGGCAATGTACGGACACCCTGCGCAGCCCAGCGGGGACGGCCCGACTGTCCCCCCTCCACGGTGGAGCAGGTGCTTATTTTAAGTGGGATTTTTTTAATATATATTATACTAGCGACCGCCCGCGACTCCGTCCGCGTGGAAAAGTAACTTTTTACCCCCCTTTCAACCCCTTACAACCCCCTTTTCGCAATAAAAAGTAGCCTATGTCCTTTCTCAAGGTCTACATTATCTGTATACCAAATTTCATTTAAATCCGTTGAGTAGTTTTGGCGTGAAAGAGTAGCAGACAGACAGACAGAGTTACTTTCGCATTTATAATATTAGTATGGAATATGGAATAGTATGGATAGTATGGAAGTATGGATAATCAAGATGACCTCACTCCGCCTGATGGTAAACGGCCGGTAAATCCAAATACGAGGTTGACAGGCACAAAAGAACAAGCAAAGTGTCTATTGCGTCTGTGATCCTCTAACACGGTTATGATGCTGACAAACATCATCTAAAATGTCATACCCGCCATGATGGTTTATGCTGTTCTGTATTGGGGTATTTTTTGGTTGTTCCATTAAACGAAAAAAGACATTGGATAGTAACTGATGATGATATCATAGTCATTAAATCAGTACCTTCATCGGGATGCGACTGGTCCATTCCCTCGAGGGCGACGTTGATGTCCTTCTGCAGTAGGAACACCGCGTGGCTCTTAGCTTGTTTCGGGAACTTGTTCTGAAAATATTGAACTAATATTAGAGCCAAATTTTACATCATAGACCAGCGGTCGTCACACTTTACTCTTCAAGGGCCACATATCAATATGAACATCAGGGCCCGGGCCGCAGTATATGCGTTTCAAGAGCTTTTGCCTATGCACTAGTACCTATGTACTTATCCATAGTAGTCCACACTAAGCTGATTTCTGATAAGTACGAATAGGTAGTTGAATTGTAATTAAATAAATCTACTATATCGCGGGCCGCACAAATAACGTCTGCGGGCCGCATGTGGCCCCCGGGCCGCAGTTTGACGACCACGGTCATAGACAAAAGAGCGAAATCTAATCAGAATCAGGAGGACAATTCTCGGTTTTCGCCTTCTATGTCGAGTCGAATTCATGAAACGCACAATCAATCTTTTAATGGGCCTTATCATAGGGACTAACCTAAATCGTTTATTTCTTTAAAATATCGGCTCGACCGGAGTGATACCCCGACCTCACAGAAGACTGAAGTGAAGCAGCGCCTGCGTTGTCTCGCCGTGAGAGTGACGGAACCCGAGGCCCAATCCGTGTGAAAGGGGGTAAAAGATAGGTAGCGTACTTGTCATTGAACTGGTGTCTGTGGGTGACTGCAATATCGCATGAAGCGATCCGTATGGTCTCTGCCACTGTCATATGCAAAAATTAAACAATAGAGGCCATCGCGTGTGAAAGATCCGCTAGATGGCGTCCATCTACACTGAGAGATGTCAAAATGTTAGTAAGCAACCAATAACATTAAAGTTGGATCTCAGTCTAATAGTTCACCATCTAGCGGATTTTTCACACGCGATAACGCGGAAGTGCGACTACACGGTCGACGGGTCCAGCCGGCTATGATGATGATGATGATGATACATCGAGCACGTCACTAGCTGACCTTGAAGTAGAGCAAGCACTCGAGCGCCTCCCGCGCGCGCTTGAGGTCCATGAGCCCCTTGGCGAGGCGGAAGTGCGACTTCACGTGCCCGGGGTCCAGCCGGCTATGATGATGATGATGATGATGATACATCGAGCACGTCACTAGCTGACCTTGAAGTAGAGCAAGCACTCGAGCGCCTCCCGCGCGCGCTTGAGGTCCATGAGCCCCTTGGCGAGGCGGAAGTGCGACTTCACGTGCCCGGGGTCCAGCCGGCTATGATGATGATGATGATGATACATCGAGCACGTCACTAGCTGACCTTGAAGTAGAGCAAGCACTCGAGCGCCTCCCGCGCGCGCTTGAGGTCCATGAGCCCCTTGGCGAGGCGGAAGTGCGACTTCACGTGCCCGGGGTCCAGCCGGCTATGATGATGATGATGATGATGATACATCGAGCACGTCACTAGCTGACCTTGAAGTAGAGCAAGCACTCGAGCGCCTCCCGCGCGCGCTTGAGGTCCATGAGCCCCTTGGCGAGGCGGAAGTGCGACTTCACGTGCCCGGGGTCCAGCCGGCTATGATGATGATGATGATGATACATCGAGCACGTCACTAGCTGACCTTGAAGTAGAGCAAGCACTCGAGCGCCTCCCGCGCGCGCTTGAGGTCCATGAGCCCCTTGGCGAGGCGGAAGTGCGACTTCACGTGCCCGGGGTCCAGCCGGATGGCGCGGTAGCAGTCGCGGATGGCCGCGTACGTGTCGCCAGACCTACGGAGATATCCGAATAAGGCTGCCTGTCCATTTAAGCGGAGCGATGCGGCGGAGCGGAGAAACGGACAAATATTAGCCAATAGTATCACACAAAAATTCTACTGGCTAAAATAAATAAATACTATTGGCTAATATTTGTCCGTTTCTCCGCTCCGCCGCATCGCTCCGCTTAAATGGACAGGCAGCCTTAAGAGGCTACACGAATGAAACTAGCGCTGCCAACCTATTTACACTGATTGTGGCGAAAATACGATATTTTTTAAGAAAGCAAAACATTACTTAGATAAAAGTAAATTGAATTTTTCAAGATGCACTTACTTTTACAATATATAAAACACGCGATTATTGTTACTTGTCACGTGAGTCAAAATCTTTGATAAGACCAATTTTTAAAAAAAATATATTTTTAAAGTAAAGATTACAAAGGTCTTAACCTAACTAAAGCTAAGTGTGGAGTGAAGAGACAGTGCTTGCTCTGGATCAGGCGTTTAAATACTTGTCACAGTTTTTACTGTCTATTGTATTGGGGTTATCGATAACGGCTCTTTGTTCGAATTACTGCTCCATTCAGTCTTCGTGGTCCACGGTGTTATCATAACAACGGTGTTGCGTCCGGCGTCTAATGACCTATTGTTCGGTAGGTCACCCGAACTATCCTTGATGAAGGTGATATTGGGTGTTCTTATATTTTTAATAAGATCCCGATTGTGCCCTTGCTGACTCGTGTAAAAAATATTGTTTTGCATCTCGTAAAATTCGATTTACTTGGATCTAAGTCTGTAATGTTTTATTTTTTTTTCAAAAATATCATATTTTCGCCACAATCAGTGTAAATAGGTTGGCGGCGCTAGTTTCATTCGTATAGCCCCTTAAACAGCAGGGATAAGAAAGAAAGAAAAGAAAATACATTTATTACTTTGGACGCCACAACACATATTACATGCTACAAGACAATGAGGGTTTATGCAAATGCAAAATTCGATCGATGGCGCTACGTTGACGTCAGAGGCCTTACCATGAGTTTGAAATACTACCCTCGCTATCCAAAACTATTGCTCTGTCTCTTTCAAATGCATCACTATGAAAGAGAATAAACCAAAAACGCCTCAATTTAAGAAACATCGTTGAAATAATCACTTGATTCTCATTTGAATTACCTGAGATATCACAACTTTAAGAGCACATATTTTGGGCAAGCCCAAAAACGCTCTATACAAATGCCTATTGAATTGTGACGTCACAACTCAAACTTCTGTGTGCGCGTCTAGTAAATTTTGTTTGGTAGCTATATCAAATGTTTCGTTTAAGTAAATGGTTTCATAATAAAAGTTGGTGGAAAATGTACGGGTAGTTCAATGATATAATTTTTATTTTTTATTTTATACTTTAAAAATGGACTTGCCCATCAAACTTTGAATGCTCACAAAACCAGCTGGACGTTATATTTTTAACTGAAAATGTTGGCCATTGGTTCTTATTTACCAATTTACCAATATTTTGATAGAGTATCAATATTTTTACTATATCGAGATTAGTCAAATACCCAATTATGACAAGAATACAGTACCACTGCCTGCGCATGAGCGCGGCGGCGCGGTTGGAGTACAGTATGGCGCAGTCGGGACACTCCGCGATGGCGTGGTTGTACAGGTGGATGGCCGCCGCGTAGTTAGACTTGTTCACGTGGTCGTTCGCCTGAAACAATGACATACCAAAATGCTACTGAATGATAAAAAAAACTATCATAGTATAATGCGTCAAGAAAGTTGTCGCAATGATTGTTTGAGGAACCCAAGCCATGACACACTTATGTAAATTTTACTTTGTTAGCTTAAACTCTCCCATTGCCTGGGCAAAGGCCTCTACCGAACTTCTCCATACTAATAGGGTACTCTCATAGACGCTGCGACGTTTGAAACATTAGAGGGGTTAGTCAACATCTGGCTGCCCTATTCCCAGGTTATCTGGGGTCGGCGCAGTATGCTTTCTTCTTCCATTCGTTCCTATCATTTGTCATCGTATTCACCCTCTTTTCAGTCGTGTCATTCTTCACATAACCCGTCATCTCTATTTTGGCCGTCCTCTGCTTGACCCATTTACGAACATTTTAAGGAAATCGTAACGTTAACGTGTCAATTTGTTTACGATACGCATACGGCACGATTTCTTTTAACAGTTCGTGCTTGATTTTGACATTCCATTTGGTTAGACATCCTAAATTATGGTATAAACGACTCACCAGCTCTTTTAGATGGCGCACCCTATCCGACAGCGGCTCGTCATGCGACACCGTGACGTTGGTCCCGTTCTTGGGCTCCGCGTCTATGGCCAGCGCCAGCGACAGCGCAGACGCGGACCGCGGGGGCGTGTGCGAAAGGGAGGGACTATTAGCCACGCCCCCAGTAATAACACACTTTCTCAACTTTCCTTATTTTTATTATCATCATCAGCAACCCACACTCGTCCACTGCTGGACATATATCTCCCCTACGCCACCGCTCCCGATTTTCGGCCACTCTCATCCAGCCCACACCAGCCAGCCTTCGAATGTCATCATCCGATCTTGTCGCAGAGCGTCCAACACTACGCTTACCGAGTCGCGGTCTCCACTCGAGGACTTTACGGCTCCAACGGTCGTCAGTTCTGCGGCTAATGTGACCAGCCCACTGCTTGCTAATTCGGTGGGTTATGTCGGTGACTCTGGTTCTGTCGGATTACATCATTTCTGATGCGGTCCTTCAAAGATACTCCGAGCTCCCTTTGAGCGACTTAAAAACGTAACGTTAAAAGTAAGCCACAACTCACCAGCTCCTTCAAATGGCGCACCCTATCCGACAGCGGCTCGTCATGCGGCACCGTGCCGTTGGTCCCGTTCTTCGGCTCGGCGTCTATGGCCAGCGCCAGAGACAACGCGGACGCGGAGCGCGGGGGCGAGCGCGCGGGGGACGGCGCGGGCTCCTCCGCGTTGTTGCGCTGGAGGATGAAGGACTCTACTAATGTCGGGCGCCGGGACGAGTTTATGTCGAAGAGGTACACCTGGGGATAAAAACACGTAACATTTGAATCATCTGTACCATTTATGAAGGGATTAACTCTGTAGACATCGGAAAATCTTATATAAAAATCAATAACACTTTTAACATTTCTCAAAAAATAAGTCTCTTTCTAACTCTGGCCGTCCGATAACTCCGTCCGTCCTGCTATTTTACGTATCGAGCTATTCTTTGTATAATGACATAGCAATCTACTCGTACACCGATTGCCATCTTTGGGTTAGGATTCAAAAGTCAAAAAAAGTCAAAATATTCTTTATTTGCATAGGCTTGTACACAGCATTTACAAATCGTCATACATAAAGAAAAATTTTAAAACTATTTAAAAATAACGTATATAATTTAAATAAAATTAAATATATATCTTGATACATAAGATATACTAAAAAATAAATAGACATAATGCGATTCTACCACCGGTATCGGAAAGTTGATTCTGACGAGAAGATCCGGCAAGAAACTCGCCAGTTACTCTTTTTAATCGCCAAAATGTTTATTACAATGTTTCCCTCATACCACCTCCTACAGTCCAATACTCAAGATGAAGAAAATTTTTAAATAGCTAAGAATGAGGTAAATCGGAGCAGGATTGGAACTGATATCCAAATTATTTTCCGAAACAAAGTGAAGATGGGCCACAATTATTATTTCGTTTATAGACTGCCACGGTAGCATAGCGGGTTGTAGGTTTTAAGCGGTGACTGCGCTTGGGGCCCCGAGTCCAAAATTCTGTATCTTTGATTTTTGTTGAGATATTATATTTTAGATGTCTGAAAGTTAGCCGCCTTGTGTCCCCATACCTCAAAAAGCACGTTAAGACGTTGGCCCTGCACCTGATCTCTTTTCGGTGATGTCACACTAGTGTACGCCATCTAGCGGATTTTCCTACGCGAAAGCCCTCATTATACCTGTTCAGATCCAAGGTTGACCAGCAACTCGTTTCCGTCGTGGCTGAAGGCGACGTACGTGGTGGCTTTCTTCGGGAATGTTTGTTCGTTCGGTTCTATCGAAAGGTGACCTGTAAGATAATATTAAATTCAAATATAAATAAATTATTATAATTACGAGGGTGTATAGCATAAAAATGTAAATAAATAAATCCACAGGTTTACTGACTTTGGAAAAGGATAGTATCTGCTTGTATTCAATTACAAGTGGACGTCTAGCATGGCTCTAATTTTCATATTGATACTTTTTGAGGATCAATGGCTGGATTTTTGATAAGTATATTTTTGTTTGATTTCACTTGTTTCTGCTCTGTGCTTTGGTGTAACATGTCTTTTTGGAAATACAATGGTTTTTGCTAATATCAGGTTTTTATCGGTATCAAATTTAGTGAACCTACAGTCCACGCTCAACAATACTATGATTTTTGTTTTACGATCTGTTTTATAATTTTAACAGTGGGAGAGCCACACTTCAGCATGAATGGGCCGGTTCGTAATACCACGTCCTCACAGAAAACCGGCGTGAAGCAGTGCATGGGCTGTGTTTCGCTGCGTGAGTTAGGGTACCGGAGGTCCAATCCAGGGGAAGAGGGGGTTAAAAGGTAAGCGGTGCATCTGTGACACCACTGGTGTTGCAGGTGTCCTTGGGCGGCGGTAACAGCTTACCATTAGGTGACCCGTCGGCTCGTCTGCCTGTATCATAAAAAAAGGATCCTCTATCGCTGTGGCGTACGTACCGGGCGCGAAGTAGTGCACGGCGCCGCGCGGCACGTTGTGGTCGGGGTCGCCGGCGCCGGCGCGCGCGCAGCGCACGTTCTGCCGCTCCCACATCATGCGCGACCCGCCCGCAGACACCTGGCAGCTCTGCCACGACCACACACACACTTTATGAATATTTCTACCAATCCTAACTAATTATAAATACTAAAGTAACTCTATCTATCTATTCCTCTTTCACGCCAAAGCTACTGAATGGACTTAAATGAAATTTGGTGTACAGATGGTCTAGACCAGCGATCGTCACACTTTACTGTTCAAGGGCCGCACATAAAAATGTGAGCACCAGGGCCCGGGCCGCAGTATAGTATGTGAATGCGTTTCAAAAGTTTTTGCATCTATTACTATTACGTCTATTACTTCTCTACTCAATAACCACTAAACTGATTTACATGGAATTTGATATAAGTACGGATATGGAGTTGACTATTAATTAAAGAAATCTACTTTATCGCGGGCCGCACAAACGACGTCCACGGGCCGCATGCGGCCCGTGTGCCGCAGTTTGACGACCACGGGTCTAGACCCTGAGAAAGGACATAGTTAGGCTACTTTTTATTGCGAAAAGGGGGTTGTAAGGTGATAAAAGAGATTGTGAAAAATATTAAATAATTAAAAATGCTACCCAATCTACCATTTCACGCGGACAAAGACACGGGTAACAGGTATGTCATTTATATTATTTTTGATATTATTTTTTGGTTCGTTTTTATTTAAAAAAAAAGTTTTTGTTATCTAAACTACATAAAAAATCAAATTTCAAATCAGACACCGAATTGAGAAAATATACATAAATGACCTTCGTAGAAATGCTCTTTATACCTATTTATTTGGCTAGCAGTAAACCCTAGCTGCTCACCTGTAGCCTGGCCAGCTTTATCATCCTCGTATCGTACAGGCGCACGTAGAAGTCGTTGGCGCCGACCGCGAGCTGGTGCGGGCGGCGCGGGTTGACGGCCACGCACTTGGCCTCCGCGTAGCGCCCGAGGTGGTTCAGCAGGTTGACGAGCACGTTGCTCGCCTCCGTGTTGCAGCGGTGGTTGGTGCGCATGTCGTGTTGTCTGTAATAGAGAGAGAGAGAAAATGCATTTCATCATCAGCAACCCACACTCGTCTACTGCTGGCAGGGCCGCCGCAAGCGGGCGTGCGTCGCACGCGGGCATCACGCCCAGGGGAGCCGCAAATTGTGCGACTTCTCAGCAGTAGCGTAGCTAGTTAGTAGGAAGACCAGGGACGCATAATCGGTATTGCACGCGGACGCCGAAACAGCTGGTGGCAGGCCTGACTGCTGGACATAGGTCTCCCCTAATGCACGCCACCGCTCCCGATTTTCGGCCACTCTGAATGAATCTATTGCACTCTAAAAAAATATATGTTTTATGTGATAGGTGGCAGACGAGCAGACGGATCACCTAATTAATGGTAAGCGATTGCCGTCGCCTGCAGACAACTTCAACACCAGTAGAGTCACAAGTGAGCTACCAATCTTAGCCCCTTTACGCGTTGCGAAGTTCAGACGGCAGATTTGGGAAGTCTGGTAATCCTTCCTATAATCTAGACCATGGTCCAATCGCACCCAGGGCTCTAAACCGAAGGCTTTAGATGCAACCAGGAATAATGCACTAAAAAGATGGCTATAATGTTACTCACAGTATAAACCCGTCCTCCCCCGCCGACCAGATCAGGTTAGGGTTGTCGGGCGCGGTGGCCAGGCGCTTGATCCGGCCGCAGTGGCAGGAGCACTCCAGCAGCGACGCGCCGCTCGTCACGCTGCGCGCGCGCACCATGCCGTCCGCCGCGCACGTCGCCACCGTGTCCGGGGTTAGAAACTGTAATTATTGGTAAACTAGCTGTTACCCGCAACTTCATCCACGCCCCCCTCTTTTAACCCCCCTTTCGTAATAAAAGTAGCCTATGTTCTTTCTCAGGATTTAGACCATCTGTATACCAATTTTTATTCAAATCCTTATTCAAAACAGAGTTACTTTCGCATTTAAAATATTAGTAAGGATAAGGATAGTAAGGATAAATTAATTAATTGAGACAACAGTAGATACATGATCCCTATTGTATAACCTTTTGTGCAATAAAGTATAAAATAAACAAATCATCTTGTTATAAATACTATTCATATTTCTAGAAGCAAAGTACCTAATCTATGTTCATACATAGATTAGGTACCTCTGGAATAAGCACCTGGACCATAAACTGGAAAAATCTACCATTGCCTTCTACCAATGCAAGAAAATGCTTGGGAAGCAATGGGGTATATCACCACGATTAACTCTATGGTTATACACAGCAGTAATCAGACCAATGTTGGCGTATGGCGCCCTAGTCTGGTGGCCAAGAACGGAACGCAAAACCACAATTACCAAACTAGGGCGCTTCCAGAGACTGGCCAGCTCGTCTGCCAGCGGATGTATGAAAACGACACCGACAACAGCTGTGGAACTAGCCCTACAACTAACACCTCTAGACATATACATACAGCAGGAAGCCACCATGGCCGCCATAAGACTGATGCATCTTGGACTCTGGGGTAAAAATCACAACAGTCCGCACACCACAATACTAAACAAAGCCATTGTATACCAACCGCTTATAGAGGCTCCGTGCGACCGCACAGCCACCCAATACATCTTTAACAAAGAATATAAAATAGAACTAAAAGAGCAAGAGAAGGACCAATCAAACATAAACGAAGTACGCGTATACACTGATGGGTCCAAAACAAACAGGGGTACGGGGGCAGGCGTACACTCCCTGGACCTTAACATCAACATTCACTTACCATTAGGGACTCACAGCTCAATATTCCAATGCGAATGTGTAGCCCTAACTGAAGCTGCAAAAGCCGTGCACAGACGCCACTTAAAGAACTACTGCGTCAGATTTCTGTCTGACAGTGCGTCTGTGCTAATGGCCCTTAAAAACAATCACACCAACTCAAAATTGATTATGGAATGCCACCAAGCCCTAGAAGAAATATGCAAAACCAACCAGATCACTATTCAGTGGATTAAGGGACACAGCGGATCACTTGGGAATGACGCTGCGGACATGCTCGCAAAGAGGGGTTCAGAGACGGAAGTGGAAGGCCCGAGACCGCTTCTTCCTATGCCCTTCTCGCAGCTTCGCGCCTGGATTCGCCAGAGATCCACTGAGCAACAAAACCTAAGATGGTCTCAAAATACAGACTGTAGACAATCAAAACTAGCGTTGCCAACAATAAATCCACGACTCACAAAACGTCTGATAAACCTAACAAGAAATGAACTAAGAATAATGATAGGGACAATCACGGGCCACTGCCCCTTAAATAAACATCTTCACACAATAGGCTCAACAAACAGCCCTCTATGCAGAGGATGCCTTAACGCTGAGGAATCCGTCACACATGTGATCTATGTTCATACATTTTCAGTAAAATTTAGCCTACATTATGTTTAAATCCAGGGTTTCGGCTTACTACCAAATATTTTTAAAATCGCTCCAGCCATTTAGTTGTGAAAAAAAATCAAACATACATACACACCTTGATGATGAATTCAAGTAATTGATTCTGACTTGATGTAGGCTATTTAAAAACCATCATCATTATATACTGCAATATAAATAATGTTATATTGCAGTATAAATCAGTCTACATTATTATTTGTGTGATGGAAAGCAACCATCTAGAGTAGAAATTAAGCTCTCATAGATTTTTATACTTTACCACTAAGGCTTTAATACCTATAAAAGAACTAAATGGTGCAGCAAGTGATGATGACCATCAAGAAAAACATTGCATGATAATGTCAATATCTGTAACACAAGTGCTTAGTAGGGAATCAGGTCAATATATGAGATGTTGTGTGAATTTATTTTATAAAACCCGTTGCTTTGCCTACATAACTCTCCCCCGCTAGTTAAAAAGGTCCATCTAAATATTTTTTCTAATGTAAGATAAGCCAGTTTGAACAGCAAAGCAATCCTTTAGATTGCAATAATGAAATCTAATTGAATGTTAAAATGGTCCATTTTAGATAGAGGCTACTATTTGCAGTCTACTTCTGCAATCCTAATGACTGATCTTAACAATACAGCAATACCTGTGAGCAACAGATAGACAGTTTACCAAATGAAATATGTATACTCTGCTTCACTCTTGCATATTGGTAATAATCTTGTCTTAATTCATTGAACATAATAATATTGTTAACTATTTAAAGGCTGTATGAAAACATTAGTAAACTTATCAAATGTTAGAGGAAAATATTATATGTAATACTTTTTAATGCAAGCATTTCATCATAATATGGTGTTCAACATTCTAACAATATTGAATGACTAAACTGTAAACAATTGTGAGTTACTTCAATGCTTTGATTAGGTATTTCCAACTGTGTAAACAACCATTACTAGTTTGAATGCAAATTAAAACTAAATATCTAAAAATAAGTAACAAACCATTTTACTCCTCAATATTAAAGTAAATAAGACTGTTTAACATAGAATGCAGTGCAAGGTTCAGTGAGGAAAACAAAAACATTGTTTACATTGTTGGCTACATACTTGCCTTCTTATCTACTACTCAAGTGAAGTGATTGGGCAAGATAACTTGAACAGACCACTAGTGTTTTATTACCTTTACAGAGAATATGTTCCCAGTGTGTCCTGTCGTGATTTTATGGAGCTTCTTGTGACGGTATGGATCCCACAGGATCACATGAAGATCGTCAGATGCGGATGCCAACACGCTAAAACAAGAACATCAGAAGTTATGCCACACAATCAAAACTGCAATCTATACACATCACTAATATTAGACTTACGATCCATCAGGATTCCATTCGAGGCAGTTCACGCATCCCATATGCCCATGGAGCGTAGTTTCAAGCCCCAATCGATCTATTGTCTCCCTAGTCACTGTCAACCGATTCTGGAACTGTCTGTGGATGTCGCCGCGCTCCCGGGCCATGGTCAGCCCCACCGTGCCCTTCGCCCATGCCGGCTCCTCGCGCCGCCCCATCTTAACCGACCAACAACTCAATAAGTCTGATCAACCATCACAATCAGACTAAATTGCAGCTAACTGCGACCATTGCTATTTTTAGTGCAAGACGTTTCACCACACATTATCACGTAATATTAGCTAATATATTTACAAAACAACTCTTTTTCTAGCTAACTACACGACGAATAAACAAATACAACAACGAACAAAAGGATTTTTTCTAGATGCAAAGAAGATAATTCTTTACGAAAACGAAAGCAAACTGTCAATTGAGAAGTGTCAAAAGAAAATAAATCGATCATAATTAGGAATCGATTATGAATGTCAAAATTTTAATCGATTTTTATATTTTCTTATTTGAATGGATCAAGTTAAGGTTCAAGGATAAAATAAAAACTTAAATTTCCAGAAAAACTTAAATTAATTTGTGGAGTAAATACTTAGGTAAATCATAATAAAAACATGTTTCAATAATAATTTGGAAGAAGAAGGAGCACAGTGCATTAATTTTAATCGATTAAATTATTCATTTAATTTTCCATTCCGTGCGTGTGACTCTACGATTTAATTATTTATCATTCCACTTAATGTGATCGCTAACTCTATATTGGTATATTTACTAACTTTATAAACTTAAAACCAAAATAATGCATTTTATCCTTTAAAAGTTGATTATTTAGTGTGTGTCTGATTGGTATTCAAATAGATAATAGTATGTAGCTAATATATACATATTTACTTCCCTAATATTTTTTTTATATGCGAAAATAAAATATTGGGATGGTAATAATAAGAATCCTCGCTATGGCCTCGCTAATGAAAGTGGAATGCACCAAATCAAGGTCTGTCAGCAGTCCAACTGTCAAATAGAAACGTCAAAATATAGAGTGCGTGCAAATGAAATTTGTTTTTATCGTGAAATCTTTAATATAATAATTTCAACATCTAATAGGTAATAACACAGTTAATACCAGTTAAATACATTATAATCGTATAACATCTGATCAATCGTAATTAGTTACTTAACATACAAATTCAAACGTTGATTTGTACTTAATTATAAAAACCAATAATAAGTAGTTTCTTCCAATTTCAGATCTACTAAAAGCTCAAAATGGGTGAACGGAAAGGCCAGAACCTGTACTACCCCCCGGACTATGATCCCAAAGTGGGGGGGCTGAACAAATTCCTCGGAACCCATGCTTTGCGCGAAAGAGCCAGGAAGCTGCACATGGGTATCCTCATCATCCGCTTTGAGATGCCGTACAACATCTGGTGCGACGGCTGCAACAACCACATCGGCATGGGCGTGAGGTATAACGCGGAGAAAACGAAGATAGGAATGTACTATACAACACCGGTTTACCAGTTCAGAATGAAATGCCACTTGTGCGACAATCATTTTGAGATCAAGACTGATCCTGGAGTAAGTACATACAACTAGATTGATATTATTCTTTGCTCAGAAACGAAATACATGAGTGGAACAACTATATACCTGCAACACGATTGGGTGGTATTTTTGCTTGTATCAATTTCTTATAGTTTTAAAAGGCTCATTTCTCTCAAACCCACGTCATGATGAGGTAAAGTAGACTAGGTACTGGGGGATGAAAGGTATAAAAAATATTGTCATTAGCTCATTTATGAATCAAAATAATACATTTCTTTAGATTATTCCTGAAGGTGAAAAATAGTATCCAATAATTTTGAAAATAAAAAAAAATCCATGATAGTTTTCACAGCCAAGCATTAGAGCATTAGAAAAATATAAGATTATGTAATTTTTCAGAACCTCGACTATGTCATAGTATCAGGAGCAAGACGCCAAGAAAATAGATGGGATCCAACCGAGAATGGCCAGATTGTCCCAGAAACAAAGGAGACTCAGAAGCGTCTCTTTGACGATGCTATGTTCCGGCTGGAGCACAAGACAGGAGATGAAGATGCAGCCAAGCAGGACAAGCCCCGCCTCGGCAGGCTGGTGGGGAGAAACGAGACAGTCTGGAAAGATGACTACGAGGCTAATTGTTTATTGAGAAGAAATTTTAGGGTAAGAAAAATATTTATTAGTTATTTCAACAACTGCCATAACAACGTAGGTGTTGATACCCTCTAGTAGGTACAGAATAAGCACCTATGTGAGGAAGCCACTCTTCCTTAATAAAAAATTGGTTTAAAAAATGGTAAGAATTTAATGTAACATTGCAACAGATGATGCAACTGTTAATTGTCCAAATGATGGTGGGATTATTGATTTGTACATTAAGATTGTATGTTTAATGATAAAAGCAATTAAATAGTTATAATAAAAGATATCTTCCTTTGTGTAGTGGATGGGTCCCCCACAGCCTCAGGCATTTTTTGGCTGCCATGTTATATGATGTGAATCCTATATAAAATACGATTGTCACTTATATCTATGAAGTATTGTTTTTAGTGCACAAAAAGTTACAGAACTTAATAAAAATTATGTGTAAATACACTCTAGAGGATCTTATCGTAAATAGCGATGTCTTCCAGGGAACCTTGGGGTATCAGAAAAGTACAGTAGAAACATGTTTTGGTTCAAAGACTTAATCTCTCAAATCTTGAATGGAACCTTGCGGTAGCAGGCGAGCAGGCGGATCACCTGATGGTAAGCAATTGCCGCCGCCCATGGACACTTGCAACACCAGTGGAATTACAAGTGCGCTGCCCCTTCCCCCCCCGAGTGGGCCTCCGGTTCCCTCACTCACTCAGCGAAACACAGCACAGGGGCTGCTTCACGCCGGTTTTCTGTGAGGCAGTGGTATCACTCCGGTCGAGCCGGCTCATTCATGCCGAAACGTGGCTCTCCCAGTTAGTGCCAAAGTTACTGTTTTAAATGCCACTCTAGTGTGTTCTCCCTTATCTTCTTAATTTTTTTTTGTAATTTCTTGAGTTCCTAGTCATGGCTCTGTAGTGTTTTAAAAAAATAAGTGTTGCTAATTTAGAGCTTTAGTAAAAAAAGATTTTAAAATCTTATTCCAGAAAAGGCGAAAAGAACTTGAAGAGGCATCAGTCAATGATGGCTTACTCTTGGCTAAGTCATCCCTGGACATCAAACTCTTACCAGAATCAGAAGAAGACAGAAACATGGCATCACTTCTCTCTCTCAGGCCGTCAGCGGACTATAGAAGAAAAGCAAACTCAGGTTAGAAAAAAGATTCTTAAGACCCCGGTCCTGGCCAGTTCAAGTGGAATCAGTAAAGATAAAATTGAATTTAGACGGACACACTTAACCAGATGTTCATTAGGTATAGCTATTAAAAGATATAAGCTAGATGATGAAGTAAGCAAGAGATGCTGGTGCTGAAAATTAATAAGGGAGAAATCAATTTAAAAGATGAGGTAGACAATAATAAAGACAGCAAGGAAGATGATGCTACCATCATTAATAAGGATGAAATTAATTTTAAAGATGAAACTGATGAGAAATGCAAAAAAGATATTAAGATAAAAACATGATTCAGAAGTTCAAAATAGTAATAGCCTATCTTTGTTGGGTGATTATGGGTCTAGTGATGACAATTCAGACTCTAATCAATCAAATTAAAATTAAAAATATGTGTATTTGATAGTCTTACAAAATATTTATTCATATACATTTCACTTTTTACTCGTGACAAATTAAATTACCTACATTATTTTTAAAAGAATAGATAGATCTCTTTTGTTTAAATTACAAGAAATTATATAAGCGTAATAAGTTGGTTTTATAGCCCGTACCGATTTTCTTCAATAAAAAAGAATGGAACAACTTGCTTCTGTATTCCCAGAGAGCTACAATTTGGGTGTCTTCAAGCCAAGAGTGAATAGGCTTCTTCTGGGAAAGCACGCTACATCTTAGACCTCATTGTTACTCTCCATCAGGTGAGATGAGGTCAAGTGCTAACCCATTTAAAAAAAAATCTATGTACGGAAATATTTCCACTCAAAATGACATTTATTTGTAAGTACAGTAGGTATGTAGTTATGTACTTTGAAAGTATTTGACTTTAATAAAACAACCATGAAGTAATACAATTTTTTATTTGTTCCTTTTAAAAAACATTTATTATAGGCATGGATAACATTTCGATGTAAGCTTATGGTGCAGAGCTGATAGGTTGCAGGCCAATGTATGCGCTTGCGGCTGTAGCCTAATTTTGTAGCCTTCAGTGTACCCTTTTCATAGGTGTAGCCTGCATAAGTTTGTGACCAGCTAAACTCATTAGGTACTAAAGTAGCAATTACTAACAGGCACGGCAAACACAAGAGTCGTATCGTTTAAACTTAAATTATTACATTGTGACGTTAAAAATATTATTGGGGGTAAGATTATGGACTCATTGTTGAAATATTTTTTTGCAATGGCGGCGAATGCACGGCATTACTGAATTAAATATGATCTCATGAACTGACCAATGTAATAAAAATCTTTATCATGTTGCGGAGTTTCGTCAAACTAAAAATATCGAAACGCCACCATGTGAGAATTTTTATATTCCTATTCTGCCTTTACTTAGTACAATCAAATATTTATTGAAAGTCACATTTATATTTATGTAGGTAATATTTATCTAATTCTTCGTTATATAAAACGAATCAACAAACATTTTTCTAAATAACTGATCAACATAAAACATCCTCGTAGTAAACATAAAACCCATCCTCGTAAAATCTATCATAAATTGATTTTCTCCAATTTGTGTACCCAAGATCAAAAACAGTGTAACATCAACATCTCATGCCTTGCCCATTTTATAATTCATTACATGCTTTCCTAATTGTGCCCGTGTATACTAAGTACCATAGAAACGCCGAGTTGATTCGTATTTGAATCATTATTCATCTGTGATATAGCTTTAAAACATTTAAAAACATCTTCCATTCCTTTGGAACTCATACTCGGCGAGCACATTCTGTCTGTCTGTCTGTACGCTTGTGTATGCTACCTTGATTGCCATATTTCATCTAAGCACAAAGCTAAGCTAAGTTAGCGTGGCTCGTATTGGTGTTTGGTAGCCTTTGACATGTATATTTGACACACTATTAAAATATGAAAAAATGTGTTAACTGTGCGAGTTAGGATCTAAGTTAGCTTAGCTTCGGTCTGCAACTCACATCAATGTTACACCCGTTCATTTACAAAAACACATACAATAATACTTCATATCATAATATATATAGACAAATGAACAGCAGACAAATCAACAAGCCTATCCTAACGTAGCATAGACATCAATAATAATGTAATATTACAGTTAATAAATGTGTCCTTTACGAAAATACTCTCAACATCCATTACGAGCTATGAGGATACGAGGCAAAGTGAACAATTGCACTGATTCGATTTCAAAATTCAAATTGTAATTATTTCTTGTTTACTAAACATCGCGACGGGAGTGCGACTTGGGTACCTACAATCAACTACACATTGGGTCATAATCATAGGTAATACTTTTATCTGCCACATTTCTTCATCTGATTCTCATCATAATGTCAAACATTAAATTCAATTTCAATAAATGTGCTATTATCCCAACATGTAGTCGTTTGTCGTCATTTCTCATTACGTAAGGTGAAGGTAACGTGCGCCTAGCGAGCCAATCCGCTTACTACAATCTTGAAAACTACCGAATGGATATTATTCATAGATCATAGTAATAATTAAACACATGCCATGCTCTTGTTCGCTAGGCGTACTCTGCCACCTTTTACCTTAGGTACTGGTCAGTATGGTTAACGCAATTATAGTCTCCAGCACGAAACAGCGGTTATGACCTTGAGTGCGCAGAAAAGTCTTCTTTTTTACAAGTGCGCAAAATAACGGTCATCACCATACTTTCGTGCCGCCAGCTGTACCATCATGTTTATTATTAATTATAGGGGATGACGATGTACGATTATATCGATTTGCGACATTCAAGTCTTACCGGATCGCTGTGCGTATATTTTTCTTAGTTTTAAAATTATTCTTATAGCTTAAAATTACTTATAAAATTAAATCAAGTGACTTGCGACGCAATATAATAATATATGAAAATATATTCCTCGATGATAAACTTAATCTAAATACAGCAATAAGGAACTGAGTACTTAATAAAGACACTATTTTATTCTGCTTAAAGTCTGCTTTTTACAATCTCTGAGACGAAATCGACAGCTGTAAACGAAATTTTTCCATAATACTTATTTTGACAGATGCAAATGTCAAAATGTGTCAATGTTAGTCTCAGAGAATACAAACCGACTTTATAAATACAACTCAAATGAGACTAGCAAAGAGATCAATAGTTAATAATAATAATGTATTTAATACAGAAATATTCCAAAATTTGGTATAGAAAATGGCGTTATAGCTCAGAAAGCATTAAGGAAGATATAAAAGATAGCAGATCTGAAAATTGTACAAAATGAATTATTGTCCCAAGGAAACGATGTCAGCTGATTGATATGTCCCGCCATTTTATTTTACTAGACTACAAGATGGATGTCTCGAACATATTACTATTAATAATAAGTAAATAAACATAAGATACGCTTAGTAACTTCTATGTTAACATTAATAACAGCTTACTCTACGTCATGTAAGTACGTTTATATACGTCACCCAGCCTCAAAATACTGACTCATTTAGACATCAGTTTACTTTAACTAGCGACAAGGCTGTTGTGGCCGATAAAGATACTGACAAGGGAGGCGTGGTACTGCAAGTTTTCTGTTGAGAAATGTCAAAACACGCACAGACACTTCCTAAGAAGTATTTCATACAATAAGAAATATTTACATCGGCCAGGACAGATTTGTCGCACTGATTTACATATAAATAAATAATTCCTTTAACTTTTATCTAGTCAGCATGACATTATCTAAATACAGTATAAGGTAAATAATAAGATTAATAGACAATCTTTAAACCTCAAATTATAATATTAAAAAAAATAGGGCCCAGTTTTTTTTTTCAAAATTAGTGTGAATACTGGTTAAACTGGCGTGGTTTCCAAGTTAACAGAGAATTTAACCTGGTGGCTATCTCTGTGTGAGAAACCATTGGGTTATACTTACGGCCGCTGTCAGAGACGTCATATAAGCTAATGTTCAATTACTTAAGTATCGGTAGTCTTTATGCGTATTGAAATAAGTGTCAATACCTATATTTTCTTAAGTAACCAATTTAGTTAATCAACGACTCTGAGTGCGGCAGTTAATGGTTCATATTATAAGCCACTTATTTATTTATATTCTTTTAATTAGGATTATTTAGGTATTTCAATTCAAATCAACCATATTACAAATGATGAATATTCTCTACAACGTTGCAGGTTAAATTTGAAGATCAGTTCTTTGATTTTATTCCTCCCCTCTTTTTATAATAATCAGTTTGGCTTAACCATTCAGTGGCGGCCATTTTGGATCACTGATGAACGTCAGTGGTTACAAAGTGGTTTTCATGTGATATCGACCTTAATGCCATTGACATAACAAAGTAATTTCCTTAAAAAATCTATGTTAGATAGCTGGTGTTGGCAATTAACCCGTATAAGATTTATAGCAGTACTCTGCCGGTCTAACATGCGCGCCACGAGATAACTTAGTCGACACTCATAGGTATTGTGTCGGCGCAAGGTGCTTCTCGCTCACCTGACTGAGCGATGAGCGGGATAGAAGGATGACAAGATTTTGTCGCGGTGCGCATGTTAGCTATAGGCCTACTGGAGTAAGGTGGAGTGGCCGCTACTGGAGTAGGGGGCGCTCACTGGTCGGCAGGGCACCTCTTGTCTTCGAGCGCGAGCACGAGCGCGGTCTCGAGCTTGGCCTTCAGCCAGTCGCGCACCTCGGGCTCCGCCACCTCTATCACCTTCTCGTCTGTCGAGAAGTAACTCACCATCTCGTCCTGGAACATTAACAGCTATAAGCATTTGCGTCTAAGTCCTTAACCCTGATCGCTAAGTCAACGAAAATTTTCATTGTTTCGTCTTATGACGATGACAGGTTGAAAATGTGGGACATTTTCTTGTCTTATAAACTATACTGGGGCGTGGGGTTCAGCCGCGACACACATAATCGACGCCCGTATCTATGGTGCCTGCGGAATACGAAGTGTGGGGGGCGCTCGTCTAACATTTATAAGAGATAACTTCTATAGACAACGACTAGGCTTATAGGTAAACCGAAAACACGAAACGCTTGGGCGATGTAATTTAGCACAGCGCCATCTATTGGTTCATTTCTGAATAACGTTCCCGAAGCGAAGTGAGGGCGGGCCACTAGTCTTATATAAATTAAGTCTTCTAGGAACAAAACTAAAACGCTAAACACACCACACGTGATTCGATAACATTTATTAGAAAGCATAAGAATGAAGGATGATCGTTTTGACGAACAAGAACCACAAATACCTTTGATCTCATTGTAAGACATACCTGTTTGATATTGAGAATCAGCTGATCTCCCTTCACGATGGGCGGTTCGATGACGTCATCCAGCTTGACAACCCACTCGATGTGCCAGGAGCCGCCGCTACCACCAGCTCGTACCATGAAAATGTGTCTGGAAATGTTACAGTTTCTCGTCAAGTACGTACAGCCACACATAAATGTATACAAAACTGTCAAATTTCTTCAATCGACTCTCATATTACTGTCAAACATTAGGTTGAATATCAATTGAGTAAATTTGACAGGATGTGGTCACCTGATGTGTGGCTGTCTGTACCTAAAGTACCTTTTCTGATAGTCTCACAAAAGTATTCTAGATATAATGATTTTGAACGTGTAGACAACCATCTGTGATCCACTTACACTTTCCCTGTTATGTGATGTGTAAATAACAGCAATAAACAGTATAACACGGCGGTCTGATCGCTTGTAGCTATTTCTTCCAGACAACCTTTAGTTAGAGGAATGAAAACAGTGTGAAGAAAACCGGCGTGAAGCAGTGTATGCGCTGTGTGAGTGAGGGTACCGGAGAGCCCAATCCAGGGGAAGGGGGGTTAAAAGGTAAGCAGCACAGCACTTGTAACACCATGGTGTTGTCATGCCATGGGTGTCCATGGGCGGCGGTAATCGCTTACCATCAGGTGATCCGTCTGCTCGTCTGCCACCTATATAAGAAAAAAATAAAAATAGAGGAAAGGAAACAGCGTGCTGGCAACTTACTGAGTGGATATAAGCAGCGTCGCATTGGAGTTGGGCGCGAGGTGCGCGTGCGCAAGGTAGGCGTCGGTGTCGGCGTAGTGGCCGCGGCCCAGCAGCGTGAGCAGCTGCAGCCCCAGCGCCGCGTGCTGCGAGAACGGCCTGATGCCCTGGGAAGCAGACCGGAGCGGGCTTTACTAGTTAGTTTACACACTTATCGATAGATGGCGTTAGAAATAAAAATAATAATAAATGCGCCAGACAATCACACCAATCAACCTGATCTCGAACTACCCCTGTACTATGAGTACCAGATAATGATAGTTAACTGGGAGCGTCAACCCAGAACACCCAGACCCAAGACAACTTAAAAAATGTAGTTTCCTTAATTGACTTGACCGGGAATCGAACCATTCGCTCCATCGACGCCGTCGTTGGATATAGATAGCGTTAGAAGTAACGATCAATCATTATCGTTTCATCGTTGGAAGGATATAACATGAGAACAGGGCAGAAAGATGATATATAATTATATATTTTATGATATAGAAAAGCAAACGAGCAAGCGGGTCAACTGATTGTAAATGAACACCGCCGCCCATGGACATCAGCTACACCAGAAGGAATGCGGATGCGTTGCCGGCCTTTTAGGAAGGTATAGGCTCGTTTTTTGGAGATTTGAATGTCGTACCGGTTCGGAAATACCGCTGCTGGAACTTGATTCCACAATGAGAAGGTGCGTGGCAAAAAGATGTACCTACCTATACCTACTTTAATGACTTACTAAAGGCTGACTTACATCTACTAGAGGACAGTGCCTCGGCAGTCGCTGTCTCGCTACCAGTCGTCCGCCGCTGCGCTCGACGCACGCTTTCAACGCATTCTCTGCGCTGTTCGCTCCCAGCTGCTTCGAGAGGGAGGCCCGCGCAGCCTCACGGCATAAATCTGCAAAAAGGTTTCTTGTCACCGAATACTCCAAATAACTGTACAATCGTATTGGTCGCTGGCTTTTAGAAAAAACGAAAACACCTTCGTTAATCGCTTTCATAATGCAATAAGCACCCAACGTCATCTATCGATAGATTTTGGAACTTTAAATCTCATACATTATGCCTGTCTGTTTATTCGTGCTAATCTAGGTATCTATTGATCGGCTTTAAGCAACACCTTTTCTTTGATATGTAATAGGGTACCTACCTATAAATTATGATTCATTTAATTCAGGTAAAATAAAAATGAACGTTATAAAATATCTAATTAATTTATTAATAAGTTAACTTAACTAATTATCAAATTTAATTCTAATTATTTAATATACTCCTAAAATTGTATTATATTCAAAGTCATAAATATATTTCACAATTTTTGAGTAAATAATGTCGTTAGCGACTGGTGCATACATCAGGTCTAAATGGTTGAAATCCGCAATGAAATTTGAGTCGTACACATTGGGAAGCCGCGCCAAGAGCCTCTTCACATCGGCCGGCGTCGCCACCCAGTCATGCTCGCTGAAGAACACCACGTTCGGCACCGTCGCTTTACTCAAGTCGTAGTCAGGAGGAGAATCCTTCCCGTACATTTCTAAATTCATCTGCGCTCCATAGTCGAACTGACAGAATCTCCCAGACTGCACAAGTTGTCCATAATGTACGAGCTGGAGCGTCGAACATGACGTCGGCATGTGCCCGAGCAGCAGCGGCATCAACGCCGACAAATGCTTACTATCATGCCCCACGATCATATGCAATATGATGTTGCAAGTGAGACTCATGTTGCTGCAAAACTTCCCCGTCATCGAAGTGAGGTAGTCCGTACTCGACGCGTTGTAGTTCAACAGTAGATAAGCCAGAGATTCGGAAGCTGGCGAGAACATCTTAATCAACGGACTCCTCACATTCGCCATGAATGCCACAGGAGCTAAAGCGAACATCATTTTTATCTTCTTATTGTACTCTGGTTTCAACGAATTCATCACGTAGAAGCTCGTAGTTCCTTGCGAGTACCCCACATAGTACAAGCTATCCCGATTGGTCACGTGGAGTGCATAGTCGATCATCGCAGGCAGATCGTAAATGCCGATTTCTTCCCAAGTGAAGTCCCAGAAGTCTTGCTGGTTAGGTTGTAAGGGTGAGGTGTTTTTTGGCGTACTTGTTTCCTCTCGCGTTTCCCATCCAGACGTCGAAGCCCTGGTCGGCTAGAATGTAACCGAGGGCCTTATCAGGTCCTTGGAGAATCCAGCTTTCGGAGCTTTCAACTAATCCGTGCATTAGGAAGACGACCACATTGTTGGTGACGTTGTGTCTGCCACGCGGTATCCTGTGTACGTTGATTATGTAGCCATCCTCTGTTGTGACGGTGTGCTCTTCTATTGGGTATCCATACTTCGTGGCCAACTGTGTGATGTTCAAATAGGCGTCTTCCGGAGCGTCTTCTGTTGCGTTGGAAACTGTCTGTGTTTGAGTGAGCACGACGTTGAGGGCATCTTGAACGAAGCTTGAAATCTGGTAGGCGCTTTGAAGTACCGAGTCGAATATGCTGTAGGATCTTGCCTGAGTGTTGAAGTTCCGTGCTTGAATTTGTGGCACAGATAATATTGAGATCACAAACAAAATCGGCGTGGTGCGCATCTTGGCCGTGAGGTAAAAATTGCAAGATTAGGGCTTTGTGCATTATTTATATGTAGGTTGTAGGGTGACACACGCTATCATTAAACTTCACCTCATTGTTCAATGAGATCTTGACATTATTTCGTTGTAATTAGTAATTTGGGTGTCCATTACATTTATCTATTGGGATTTCCTCGCGATTTACTCTTAATTACTTTGTCTTGTTGTAAATGTGTGTTCGTCTAAGCTAATCTAACGGTGACCGTTAGAATCACGTTCGCTTTCTTGGTTTAAGGTCAGTAGGTAAGTCATTATGCAAGTGTTATTCAAAATACTTTGTGAGTTAAGCGGTCACGTCTCGCTACGCTGGCTAGTAGGTGCAATATGTCGCCATGTAAAACATAGTTTATTTTAATGTTCAAATAAAAAAATACGGTTGTTATCTCGATCTTTATAACGGTCGAAACGTGCAGCGAAACTTATTAAATTTCTTCGCGTTTATTCCGGGTTATATTTATATCGATGTATGTAAACAGTTAGTAGTTAGTTATTTGCAACAACTAAGTACCTATTAGTCCCAACTTTTTTTTAAATTCTTCATACAAAACCAGCCGTTACGTTCGGTCATTTTTTTCGCTTTCGCTTTAGTTCGCAAAAAAAATGCAAAAAAAGCGAACGAAAATATTTAGGGTAGACTTATTTCAAATATCGAGTGAAAAAAACATCGATATCGATAGATGACTTCGAACCTCGCCTATTACATATAAAATTAAGAATAAATCACCCATAACACAAAACATGTTTACTATGCACAGTTACAATCCACATAAGTTATACTACTTATTAATCCCTATAAAAAACTTTGACATGCATAATAATTATCATACAGTTAATTGCAAAAGCGTGTAAGTACAAATAATAAATAGTGAAAACTTTTGCTTCAGAACCTCCTGTTGCCGTGCATATATGCATTGTACACACATGCATAGCTTACTTTATTATCGTTGTACTAAACGCAAAAACTCGCGGCAGACTGAAGCGACGATGGCGTGATGATGAGCTCGACGGTTTTCAAAAAGACTGGTCTATCGTAGCTCAGGACCGGAGTAGATGGAAAAAGGGTAGGGAGGCCTTTGCCTTGCAGTGGGACATTACGGGCTCATAATAAATAAATAGTAAATGTGTGTATTTCATTAATACTATAGTCTACGGCAAGAAAGTGTAGTTATGACCTTGAGTGCGCAGAAACCAATTTTAATAGAAAGTCTTTTTTTTACAAGTGCGCAAAATAACGGTCATCGCTATTCTTTCGTGCCGCCAGCTATACAGTTACGTTGTTCAAAATATGCAGAAGTATTATAGGGAAGTGCCTGTCATACTCGAGCCAAACATTCGTGGCAGACTGCCACGAGTTTTTGCGTTTAGTATAGTCAGAGTTAAACAACCATGCTGAGATACTTACGGCGCACAACAAGATAGTCGTCGTCTATCCAGACAGACGCACAGACGGAGAGAAAATAAAATATGTATTAATGAACATACACATGACAGTATGAAACTTCTACACATATAGGTACTAGTGATGTAACCAATATCGATGTATGGACAACCAATACGGATATTCACAAATGAGTTAAAACCTGATATAAAAGAAAAGAGTGGATTTTCGCGAAAAACTTTCATCAATATTATTACAACACTAAACATACAAACAGTCTACTGATAACAATTTATTATGGTAATTAATTTTACTGTACAGTGAGCTGATTAACTGTGTGTTTTTAGTTGTAACTAATAAAACATTTCAACATTATTCTCGTTTATGGAATTGTGTTAAAAAGATTCTGACTATGAAATTAATTACCATGTAAGTACAGTTTCACCAATAAGAAATGATTAACATTGAAGAATATGAAAATTAAAATTCAATTCAGTCAGACACGAGTAAATCATGCCATATTAAGAGTACATCAACAGAATCAGGATAAAGATATACTTATAATGATGAATGAATACGATTTTAAATCAAATTATATTTGTACGTTATTGAATGGCTAAAAGATGAGTAAGAAAACCATACAAAAGTTACGTAAAACTGTAAGTAAAAGGACATGAAAATAATTACAGTTCAATAATATCTAGAAAACAAGCTTCATTTGGTTAAACTATTCATCAAAAATTTTTAAATGGAATTATACTGATACAAATTATCCTACTAGTCCTAATGGAGACGATAGTGAGTGAAAAATCCGCTAGATGGCGTACTCTTGCACTGAGGTCTAACTTCAACAACTTTGATTGTTCCGTTCGTTAAATTGTTATTATGACATAGCACGTTCACAAATAACCAATCACCTTGTAGAAGAGCTCAGTCCAATAGTACGCCATCAAACAGGAATTCCTCATTGAATTTGAATTCAAATTTCTGAGACTGTATCATACCAACAAACCCAGAAATCTGGATATAAAATAACCTATCTCCCAATAGGGAATGCCCTAGTTATAAGACAAGATCTGTATTCCAGGATTAGTTTATTAAAAGTGTTGTTTTTGTTTTCATAAAAGGTCTCAAGTATCAAATGTGAAGACGAAAACAATAAGAAACAAAGCTTGTTTTCTTTCATGCATGTCGTGCAACTACGCTAGGGTTGCAGATAGGCCTATGGCCTGAGACCGTTCCACACTCGTGAGGTAAGACAGCGGTAGGTGTTACATATAGAATAAGAATAACATTCACGGGAGGCTTTTGTTAAAAACGTTGTTACTTTATTTCGTAACTAGTGGCCCGCCTTCATTTCGCTTGGGGACCGTCATTCAGAAATGAACCTATATGGCGTTGTGCTCAATTACATCGCGCAAGCGTTTCTTGTTTTCGCGCTTACCTATAAGCCTCGGCCAGATAGCACTGAAAAATGACATAAATCTCGTGTAAAATTATTTTTAAGCTTATTGTAGATTATGCACAGTAGAAGTAGGTATTATGCACAGTAGCGACGCCAATGCTTTTTTACGAAGTTTGATTAATTTAAGATATTCAAATTAAACTCGCGTATATCAAACACATTCAAAATAATAGCATCAAATTTGATTAAAATTTGAGATTAATCTTTAATCTTACCCAAGTGTACTCCAGAGAGAACATTATATTAAATTAACCACAATAAAATAAACATGTGTCGCTAGTGTAGACGATGCAAAGCCTTAAAGAAACATTGTTTTTAAGATATTTGTTTATAGAGGGCAGACGAAGTCGGATCACTTGATCGTAAGCGATTATCGCCGTCTGCAACTCCAGAAGAGTCACCAGGAAAAAATCTACCCGGAAAGCCACTCTACTCTACCGCTGTCCTCCCTTCAACTACTGTTGGCCCTAGGCCTTACCGACGGTGGGCCGGGCGATGAGGCCGGTGAGCGCCAGCGCCACGCTGGCGGGGTTCCCGCGGTCCGCCTCCAGCAGCGACGCCGGCAGGTCGTTGCTTTGCGCGTCTTCTTCGCCTTCAGGTTCGCAAACGTCAGATATTAATTCCATTTTATTGTACGTAAAGAAATTAGTGACGATGAATGCTTGAGAAACTGAAGGAGTTCTAATGCTACACTCATGGGGTGACAGTGGCGATATAAATTGCCCGTTTAATGCAATCCTCAATATTTACTTAAAGTATTTTTTCCAGTCCCGACCCGTCCACCCACTGGACTCACCCACTGGTGGGTCCGGTGGGTGGACGGGGAATTGTGAATTTCCCGTCCACCCTACACACACTACACTAGTGTACTTATTATATTTAATAATCGATTAATTAATTAATTTTATAAAACCATAAAACGGGACCCATTTTTTGATGAAAATTACAATATTGTGAAAAAAACATTTACCACTTGTTTGGGCTAAAAGTGTTGCGGTGTATTAAATATCAACGAATCATTTTATTTTATTCTAATGATTTAGGTAACTACCGTGATCTCGGGATCCTAGGTTAGATTCCCGAGCAAAAGTATGTTTAAAGTTTTTGTACATAGCTCGGATTTGTAATGATCAATCACTAAATCACCAAAATTGCCTAATGTCTGCATTAGGCAAGCGTGGTGATTAAGCCTAATCCCGTCCTAGTAACGATGATTTGATGACGTAGGACTTTTCAGTGCAGTCGAAACGTCAAGCAATAAGTGTTATAATGTACCTACTTATATTTGTAAATCTTTGCGGTTAGTCTCGTTTATATCAAGTATTTGTAAAAAAACATTGCTAATCAATGCTTTTTACAAATACTTGATCTACACCTATGTCTACAGTATTGACGACTGCTTCGGTGGCACAGTGGGTCGTGTGTCGCACTTAATAGCGACGGCTGCGCTTGGGGTCCCGGGTTAGGAGTACATATCTTAGAGAAGGCATGGAGCACAAACAGCCAATAGACGTCCACTGCTGGACATAGGCCTCCCCCAAAGTTCTCCACACAGATCAGTCCTGTGCCACCCGCATCCAAGGGACTCCCGCGACCTTCACCAGATCGTCGGTCCACCTGGTGGGAGGCCTGCCACGGCTGCGGCCTCCTGCATGTGGCCTCCACTCAAGGACCGCACCACCCAACGGCCGTTTGGCACCCCTGGTCCCGGCGCCTTGCCCGCTTCCGTCATCGCTGGCTCGGCTTCCGGTACCGCCGGGCACTCTGGGGCCTTGTGTTGGTCCTACTCAACATAGGGGGGGTAGGTCATGGAGCCCTATGATACTATAACACTAGGCACCGACCTGGCTTCCGGCGCGACGTGCGCGCGCGCGGAACACTGTCAAAGATAGCGTCGGCGCGCTCCGCCCCCAGCGCGTGCCCCAGCAGCGCGCGCGCGCCGCCCGCCACGCGCCGCGACGCCTCCGCCCCGCCCGCGCCGCCGCCCCGCCCGCTCATGGAGCCCTATGATAAATAATAAATCAATGAGGGATTTTTGAAAATGCAAATCCGATAGATGGCGTTACGTTGACGGCAGGTCCAACTTTGACGACATTGGTTGTTTCATAACGTAACTTCACAATTATGACAAGATACGCTAAAATGAAACCAATCCACCCGTTGTTGGACCTGACGTCAACGTAACGCCATCTATCGGATTTTGCTTTTGCAAAAACCCTCATTGAGACAATAGAATAAATTGGTTGACGGCCTCGATGGCACAGTGGCTAAGGTGTTCGCCCGAAGCGCGAAAAGTCCCGGGTTCGATTCCCGGTCAAGTCAGTTTCGGAAACTACATTTTCTAAATTTGGATCTGGGTGTTCTGGAATGACGCCCCCAGTTAATTATGTATTGCAGATAATTCTAACTATGCATGTGATTGAAAAAGTCAACTGATAAATTAAATTGAACAAACCACTTACCAAGTAAGGTTCATAATACTGCTTCATTCCCCTAGAGAAGTCCCCTATCACGCTGTAAGGGTTCCCGAGGATGTTCAGGCCCAGCACCAGCACGTGGAACTGCTGCACCAGCTGCGTCCAGTAGTGCCGCGACGCCATGTCCGTCAGCGCCGACACCGTGATGGGGGCGTTGCGGAGCTCTAGGTATGCCATCCTGGAAGGTTATCAACGTGGAGGTTTAGACAGACACCATCATCGGCAACCCATACCCGTCCACTGCTGGACATAGGTCTCCCCTAATGCACGCCACCGCTCCAGATTTTCGGCCACTCTCATCCAGCCCACACCAGCCAGCCTTCGAATGTCATCATCCCATCTTGTCGCAGGGCGTCCAACATTACGCTTACCGAGTCGCGGTCTCCACTCAAAGACTTTTACGGCTCCAACGGTTGTCAGTTCTCAGGCTAATGTGATCAGCTCACTGCCACTAGAGTTTGCTTAATTCGGTGGGCTATGTCAATGACTCTGGTTCTCTGTTAGTAGTAGACATACATAGCTCATTTGTGTGTGCTCATTTATGTTGTATGTTACTATGTATGTTCGAGTGAAATCTTGATTTGAAGTAAGTAACTAGGTGACGTAATAAAGCTAACTGTTTGAGACAATCTAGTCAAAGAGATGATGTAATTAGATTAGTAATCACGTGGAAGTAATTAACAATTCGTTTAAAAATAACTGCTTTTTTATTTCCGTTATACATATTCTGATACATATTAGAATATAGGTAGCTGTCAAATATTTTGACGTCCTACCAAATCAGTCAGCAGACTTACTGTCGCACTCAGTGAGGTCATTTAACCTTAATGTTCATTACTCTAATTAGGGATAGTCTTTAAGCACTTTTGTATGAAAAGTAAGGTACAAAAAGAAACTACAAGTAAGGCACCAACATGTAGTTTTTGTTAAATGTACCTACCTATTTTGTATGACCCATTTTTACAAGAAAGTAGTAATTGTCAATGGCACTGCTTAAAAAAATAGGTACTAGATCATGCAAATTACCTTAGAACAACATCCTTCATATCACAAAGCGAAGATCCCCACGAGTTGAAGAGATACTCCAGCAAATCGCTATTGAACAACTTAGGCCTATTCTCCTTCTTATGCCCGAACCGAGTCCTGCTCGGACTGTTCGAGCTCTCCGCCAGGTACCCCCTCGAGGACAGGCTCAGGACTATCTTCACGGGAGATAGGTGAACGTACTCGAAGACCACATTCCTCTGCGCGTTCGTCTGACTCTTAATCGCTATGATCGGCAACGGCATGTGGACCAGCGCCAGGTCAGCGCGCAGTCTCACCGCCGGCTTCTCCTCAATCTTCCAATGGTTCAGAATATCAAACACATGGTTGACGAAACCACGGATCCAAGTTCACGCAGTATTCCTGGACTAGGACTTTGACATGTTTGTACACATCCTGGTTGAGAGATGGCCGGTGCTGCTTCAAAGTTACAACTTCTATACATGGCTTTAAGCCACGGCTAGATCTTGCTTCTGGCGGTAGCGGAGCCGGGTACAGCACGCTCGGGAACACTGCCTCATTTAATTGGTTATCAATCTGTAACCTCTGCACCTTCATGTGGAAGTATGTGTACGTGTCAGATTTACGGAGCTGCAGCCAGATTCCGGGGTTATACGTCCTCCGCAGTTCAGAAAAGAATGGCTTGGTCATTTGCATCTTTTCTAAGTCGATGTCTATGTATTCTTTCAGTTGGCACTTCTTCTGTTCCGTTTGGTATTTGTCCTCGATCCAAGCAGTTAGGTCTGGTGAGAGCTGCTTCCATTTTCTGCTGACATTGACCTCCCACCTTGGGAGGGAGTCGGTGACGCTGACGTAGGCTAATTCTTTGACTGCGTTGTTGTTCTGAACGCAGACGGACAGACTGACTCCCGAGAGAGACATGTATACCTCGTAGTTACTTCTCTCGGCGTTGATCCTCATTCTGTACTGGTAGGCGATCCTTTCGTCTTGTGCCTAGGGCGAATACTCTTTGGTGGCCTTCCATGTATGATATCCAGTAAACTATGACCTTATCTTTCCTCATCTTCTTAGTCTTGGTGTGGCTCTCCGGCAGGTCGGAGCTGTCGGAGTCGTCGCTGCTCGAGGAGCAAGGCTCTGGGGACTTGGGGGTTAATCGCTTGAGGGTTGAGGACAGCTTCGACGTCACGCTGCTGGTGGCTACCAAGGTGGAGTGCTTTACAGATTGGAAGCTGACTTTTTCTTCGCCATACCTAAAACAAAATATAGGTATGGTAAGCCCTGGAATACTCACATGGTTTTCAAATTTCGGACAAGACTAACTGCCGCACTCAGAAACATCATTTAACCTTAATACTCATTTTACTAATTATGCAGAGTCAATATTTTGACTTAAATGACAATTAAGATTTAATTAGCGTGTCTGAGTGCGGCAGTAAGATATTACAAGAAAGGGGCCAAACCAGCAGGCGGATCACCTGCTGTAAATGAAATGAGTCATAAAAAAGTGCGCCGCTGCCCTCTTAAAAAGAATTCGAATTTTTTGAAGGTCGCATCGGTACGGAAATACTTACTCTGAATATATTTTGACCTGGAATACTTGGAAAACCATTTTCTAGTAGATAACTCTCTTATAGTTTTCGAAACTTACCCATCCTGATTGAAATCCGCAGCAAAGCCTTTGCCCTTATTATTGTAAATATTCCAGAAGAGCGCCCTCTCCTTCGCCGGGTCGTCCCAGGTGTACAGCATGGCCTGGTACGGGCTGAGCAGCGCCACCTGCCCGGAGTCGGCCTGGTGCAGCTTGAGGAACAGGTCCTCGCACAGGTTGTCGATGCGCACGGGCGCGTCGCCCGCGCAGTAGCCCTTGAACGTGATGGTGAAGGGCCGGTCCGTGCCGCCCGTCACGTCCACGCAGATGGCTGACTGGAAAGTTGGAAAGGGGAATTAAATTAATAAGTGACAATTAAAAATGTATTTAATAAAACGACCAACATAAAAACATAGATAGATAGATAGATACTCTTTATTGCACAACACATTACAGAACTTAATGCTAATAGTAATTTACAAATACAATATCGGCGGCCTTATCGCTAGTAGCGATCGCTTCCAGACAACCTTTGGGTAGAGGAATAACAGAGAATTAACAAGGGGTAAGGCAGTGCAGATCTGTTATGTAACATAAAAAATCTTTAATTAATACGATCATCTAATAACGTAGAAGGTTAAAGCACCTGCGTTCCCAATAAGAGACAACTAAAACCTCATTAGGATATGTTCGAGTCATTGTACTCATATTTTGACACTGTATCATTAATTGTATCAAGAAACATTATTTATTTTTAGTACAAATAGCCACTCGGCGGAATCGGTAGCTTCATTGACTCAGCCCTTTCTCCTATCATCAATACGACCAACTTGATCAATTTATCATCTTACACTTTTACCATCGTGACGCTCAGGATCGAAGTTTTGAACTAGTTATTCAAAGAAAGAAATATACATTGGCCACATAAACATGCAGACATTACGTAATTAAAACAAAAATGGTCCCATTATGGTCGAAGCGGCATCGAAAACTTTATTTAGTACCTTATTAAATGTACTGGTTACAATTAATTGTGAAATAAATTAATTTAAATCAATAATAGGTGGGTTACAAAACAGGGCTAATACCTTTCATCAGTCAGTGCAACTGATGATTCATCCTACAATCAAATTCTAGCAAACTGTGTGTACTTAGATAGCAAAGAGTAACTTGAATAAGTAGATAGCACTTATTGAAAGTAGGTCACTTCTGTCAAGTGCTATCTACATCCAATCCATCAATTTGAACCTACGTAAGAGTTCTATAGGCATCATAGTTCCTAACTTAATAGTTACTTTACCAAGGCATTTTTACTAATGAGATACAATGAGATAACATCTTGACTTAGCAACGAGTCGGATAAACGAGTACCTCACGATTAAGATAATGATTATTCACTAAAACGGAAATAAGTCGTAAACGAGATAGGAATTTTCACATTCTAAACTAGCTCACAAGATTATTAAAAAAATAATGAAAGAACGAAAAATATTCGCAGAAATTTAATCAGGTCTGAATGACTCATCATCAACAGCCCGAAAGTACTTCTTTTGCGCACAAACTAGTGACATAGCCCAAGTGGATTGCCGCTGGCAGGGCACATTGCGAGCACAAAAGAAGGCCGCTGGGAGCGAAAAGGTCGTCGAGTGGAGGCCACGTCCAGAAAGTCGCAGCCGTGGCAGGCCCGCCACAAGGTGGACAGACGATCTGGTGAAGGTCGCGGGAATTCCTTGGACCGATCTGTATGGGAGAGGCCTATGTCCAACAGTGATGACCGGATCCAGAACTGCTGGGATCCTTGTAATCCCTTAGGTAATATCATCAACCACCGTGACGCTGGGTGACAAGGATTTCATTTGCCGCAAAATGCACCAGTTTTTCGAATGCACTACTTATAATTGTAAATGCAAGTGGTGTAATTACCTCGTTCCTACTTGAATCCTTTCAGAATATCAGAGTACAAACCTCCTCCTGTACTGGCCATTTACATCGTTCCTGTACCGATCTCGTGCAAATCTTTTCTACCACGAGTTCAAATTGAGTAACTGGCAATATTATTAGGATTCTAAAAAGTAGTAAAAATTGTAGATAATATTAAAACATGACTATTATTTTAAGCCTCCTTTCACTTTCAGCCTCTTTAAGCATATTTCTTCAAGAATTTTAAGAAATAAATGTCAAAATTATAATGAGCTGCCGTATACGAAGAGATGAAAAAACTAAATACTTCCACACATTTACATAATATGCCCATTACAGCAACATAGGTGCGTAACGGACGATTTAGATCGCACGTAATAATGCAAAACTGAGCCGCCCTCGGAGTTACATACAGTCGCCTGCAATGGAATGTTTGCCTCGACTCTTAGGCCAACGGCGTAAAGTTCATACTTGATTAATATTGTTAACTTGGTGTCACTGTACGTCCGTTATGGCCACAATTAACTTAGCACTTGCCGCGCACGGGGTAATATCTCCGAACGTGTCTCGTTACGTCACCGCATCGCACCGGCACTTAACACCACTTTCATCACAACTATTATAAGAC